>JAUZND010060518.1:0-18254 GCA_034780555.1 Coelogynopora nodosa | reverse complement strand
TTAAAATTTGATTTCAAAGTAGCGGTTACGGTTAGAATGTAGGTCAAGATAATGGATTTTTTAAAATTTTGAATAGTCATACGAGATTTAACCGAGCCGTAGTCATCCTGATAACCATTGGAGTTAACCCAACCGGTACTTTGAAATGGCTTAGAGAACGTATAATAAAAAATGATGTTACACTTTTTTCTATATATGATTGTTATTACGGATACAAGATGGCATATTTTCCAAAAATAAATGTTTTTATTTAATAACATTGTGTTCAATTCGGACAATATTTTAATATAAAAATAGAGAACTGCAATACTATACCACATATAATCATATTTTTTATGTTTGAAATTAAAATATTACACTTTCTAATAAGTTTGGTTCTCATTCTACAGAACACGTCTACGTTAGCCCAGTTGTCCAGCTTATTTCTCCAACAGATACTGAAACAACATGCAATAGCACTTCGCATTTTCGACAAATAAGCGTGGTATTTGCATTTTTGCATCGCCCTTGTGATAATTCTGATGTAGAGAGATAATCAAACATCATCAACTGAGGTTCTGCTTGGGCTTGAGCGATAAGTCTTATCAAGGAATCTTGGCAAGAAGGGTGAAGCGAAACGATTCTGTCAATGACAAGTGGAAGAAATTAGTATAGATTCGTGTAAATCCTGGTTAGAAATTTTAATATTCCATCGCATATCTTCAACTGATAGTAACTCTAAACATTATTAAAATGGTTGATGCCCTTACAACCAGAAGTGATAATTTCGCATTGACACTTCGATTAATTCTCCATTCTAGGACAACTGACATGTTGAGAAAGGTTGTAAACGGGTTCCATCACCACTCCGTTTGGTAATTTAGTGCGCCGGTCACTGATAAAATAGTCCAAGAGGTCATTTCCTCTCATATATGTATATATTATAGCTGTGAATCAGATGCGGAAGTGGTATTGGCTGTCTTTGTTGCTACAACTTCAATGGGGTGATTGTTATTCCAATAACAATCAACGATATATCTATATATAAACGATACGTTAGTACCTCTTGGAAGTTTCTTCATATCTTTCTCGTTTATTATTTGACAGCATTCTATTCTATATTATTTTTAAAACTGAACCAGTTCATCTCAATTTCTGTGATAGAAAGATATCGATTCAATTATTAGGAGGATTATGTAATGGATTGTTGAAAACATAAATCTGATAAAAGTTTATCAAAGTATTTGGAGCAAATGACAAGTTCTTTCATCAATCAATATTGGGTGTGAATGTTAAAGATCATCATTGTTCAAGTTGGAGTAATTTCTAAAAAATATTTCTTTCTCGTCATTTAGTTAATTGTAATATTCTGTTTTATAAGATTTTGTGAAAAAATAAACTATATAATTTTTAATAATTTGGTTATAATTAATTTATGAAAATTCCAGTATATTTCGTTTATTGGAGCCTCACCTAAGAGATTGTCATGAAAATGCATTTTTTATCAGTTAAAGAACAATTCCAGTTTTCTTGAGATAGAGCAATCAATTCCATTTCATTATCACTATGATTCACTAATGTTGGCAGCATACTATTCTACGGTAAAGTACATATTATTGGATATTTGCAAATAGTAGAAAACAATATGGTAGGACTAATATAATATCTACGGCACAAACAAAATATGTTTCCATTAAAGTCATTTTTACACGTAACACTCTTTTGCGACCATACAGGCACCTCTGTTGCTAAGTGCTCGCTCAGCATGTTATATTGATACAAAGTTCACATTCATTAATTCATATTATTTATTTTATAAGAAATAAAATACATTTCATTGATATATTTCATTATTCTATATGCCACACATTGATTCCAAATTTTGCATTTTTTATAGTTAATAATATCATAATTAAATGTCCAATTGTTCCACAAACTATTTTTTATATACGTATGTGTATTACACGTTAGTTAAATACATCATATTATCTAAAATATGTTTAAACACATATACATAAATACTTATAAATATATATAAATACATAAATACACATTATACTTTCAATTTTATAAATATATATCTAATATTTATTTCAATTTTTATTACATCTAAAAAATTAGAATGTGAATGTTTGAAATTCCCTTGGATAAAATTAAGATAGCATAATTAATCAAAACATGAACGTATAGTGTTAATTAATAAAGTGTTTTACTAAATATATAACAGGAAATTTAAAACAGCGTTTATTAGAACAAAAATGTTAGTTTATATATTTTATGTTGTTAGTACAGTTTTTGGATATTTTCATTGTCATATTTTACATATTAAAATAAGTATTGTGAAATATAAAATACACTCTAATATAAAAACAAAAAATGCGCTTAACATAGTTTGATTTTGCTAATTAGAAATTGATCATAGGCACCCTGTTGTTAGTAATCAATCATTCAAGTACAATCATTGATTTTTTCACAATACTATACATTACGGCCTTATATTGTTGGCAGAGCCTTTTTGGTAGTAATCGATTATTCAACTACAACTATTGATTTTTACCAAATAAGTTGCATAATTGCCATGTAATGTCATATCCGGGTGGTTGCAATGGGAATTCCGATTACTTAGAGATTGTTGAGTTCTATTTAATTAGTTCGAATTTGGTCATTCGAGGGAAAAGAAGGGGGAGAAGGTGTGTATATTTTAAGTATAATATAAGTATAATAATATAAGTATACCATAAGTATATAATATAAGTATAATATAAGTATACCATAAGTATACAATAAGGTATACTATAGGTATACTATAACAGTTTAATACCTTAAAAACCTAAAGTTTAATATCCTAATATTCCGTAACTCATAAACGTTAATACCATAAAATAATAAAATCACAAATTTCCAAAATACCTAAAGTATATCCCTTTAATTTGAATCATTGAAGCACACATGATTAATGATTTAAAATATAATTAATCATTATTGTTTTAAAAAGTGACAGAGTAGGAAAGGAAAGTAAGCATTTAGTGAATAACAAAAATGTCAGTGTCACTGCTTATTATCATCATAGGACCATTCACTTTTTGGAAGTAGTGACATGAGGAAAAAACCTGATAAGAATAGGTCATCACAGGGAGAACTTTCATTGGCAGCTGTTGTTTGAATATAAATCAGGGAGACAATTTTGATGTTGCTCCCTGTGGCACCTTTGATGAGTTTAGAGTATCGCTTGGAAAACTTTCTTCTCATATCTGCAAATAGGACATGGGGTGAGAAAATAATGCGGGTGTTGCCGTTGACTGAGGAGATTATATTTATTCATCATTATCGTTGGGTATATTCCCTATTTATTGTGTCAGTATGTTGTGCTCTTGTGTCAGTCTTTAAATTTAAGACCCGCCGATTGGAGGTGTAATCAGTTTAGATCGATTATCGACTGCAAAGCGTATAAAATGCAAAATATGTGTTTTGACAATTGAATAACCAGATGCGTCTTTTAACACGACAGTATTATGGAAACGTATTTATTGTAAGTAGTAGGATCAAAATTTCATAATCATTTTACATTTGTAGGGGGAAGGAGGGGTTTTGGTTTCGGTTTCCAGGATAGGGAGGAAGGGGCGAGGGTGATCTAGAGCGCACACACCCATACTCCTTTAGTCATGTATAATTTTTCGGTCCTGTGAATAAACATATTGTTTTTTATTAAATATTTCCTGTTCAAAATTAACTACATTGCAAATTTTAAGTAATGCACATATTGTTTATGAAATTGTGATGTTATAGATTATAAACTGTGCATTATGTTAACAATTTAAAAATAATAATAATTAAAATAAATATATTTTACTTTATCTGTTCGACTCCTAGTAAATCAATTAAAGTACAAAATAGATAACTTTATAAATAGATAATGTGCTGTTACAATGAAATACAATGATTCCACTTCTAAATTATTTCATTGAGGTGTATCTCTTTTGTTGGAATAATTTCATAAAAGTAAAAATAAAATAATTTGTTCTTAATAAAAATTAATTATTTAATAATTTTCTTAATTTAATGTATGCCCAATATTACTAAATAATACATTTAGTAATTTAGTAAAAAAAAAACTGGTATTTAATTATTTCACAAACAGATAATATATATTATACATAAAGAAATTAGTAAAAACTGTAAATATAAATTTACTTCCTGAAATATAAGGTACAAGCGTTTTTTGTTTGTCAAATGTAATATTTAAAACAGCTGCGTGATTTCTTTCAGTCGATTATTATAAGTATAAATGACAGAAAATTACTTCCACTTATTTATATGTTTAACTTATTCTAATTATTATTCTCATTCTAATTTTATATTTTTTCTTTTTCTTTTAAGAATTGTATTCTTTTGATGACGCTTTTCATCGCTACTGCTTTGACTGGCAATATTACGCTTTATCACTATGAAGAGGTATGTGGAACGTTACTTTACTTTTTCCCAATTAAAAGAGGTTATCGTAAGTAAAATGTTAAATATATATCACTGTATAGTATGTACAACAAATTAAAGTGTAAAATATATCTAAACTTTTAATTCATCAAAGACAGATTGATATTCAATTATTCCTTACTGCTGAACTTTGTTTATTTACCTATGCAGCACCAAGCCCATTTATCCTGAAGGGGGGTGAAATTGACTCAATAACATTTAAATTACGGATTTAAATAATCATAAATAAATAATGCTGCATGCGCCGTAGAGTTTCACTTCGATTCTAAATGTGTAATATGTTAGCTAATTGCTTGCATGCTTGTTTGCTTCAAGTTATCGACAAAAAATTTCCAATAACATCAATACATTACTCAGCATTATGTACGATACCATGAAGAGTAAAAATCTTTTTATAGCCTGTTTTATCCTTAAATAATTAGATCATAATAATTATTTATCATTAAGCGTTAAAAATAAATTAACAAAAAGCAATTATAAAAGTGATCAATGAAAGTTTAATCATAAAAAGCTTAAAAACTTATGAGTTTATATTTTTAAATGTATACAACAGATTAAAATTACCTCATTTTAAATGTTGTATGACGTTATCGAGTACTCCATTATAATTAGGAAATAAACAACTGAATTTTACCTACTATAGTACACACTACTAAAACACACTACTAGAACACTACTAGAACACACTAATAAAACACACTACTAGAACACACTAATAGAACACACTACTAGAACACTACTAGAACACATTACTATAACACTAATAGAACACACTACTAGAGCACACTACTAGAACACACAACTAGAACACACTACTAGAACACACTAATAGAACACACTACTAGAATACACTACTAGAACACACTACTAGAACACACTACTAGAACACACTAATAGAACACACTACTAGAACACTAATAGAACACACTACTAGAACACTAATAGAACACACTACTAAAACACACTACTAGAACACACTAATAGAACACACTACTAGAACACTAATAGAACACACTACTAAAACACTAATAGAACACACTACTAAAACACACTACTAGAACACACTACTAGAACACATTACTAGAACACTACTAGAACACACTACTAGAACACACTACTAGAACACTACTAGAACACTAATAGAACACACTACTAGAACACACTACTAGAACACACTAATAGAACACACTACTAGAACACTAATGGAACACACTACTAAAACACATTACTAGAACACACTACTAGAACACTACTAGAACACATTACTAGAACACTACTAGAACACATTATTAGAACACACTACTAGAACACACTATTAGAACACACATCTATAACACATTATTAGAACACACTACTAGAACACACTACTAGAACACACTACTAGAACACACATCTAGAACACATTACTAGAGCACACTACTAGAACACACATCTGGAACACACTACTAGAAGCAATGGGAGATCATAACGACGCAGTTTCGACATTATTATGTCATCATTGGTCCACACCTCTCCTACATTAAAGACATCGTATAAATTGTTTTTGGCACCACCATCCGACTTCTATCTAATTAAGTACTCTGTTAAGGGGGTGGATCTAGCATTTTTGGATAAATAATTTTAATTCTTTTGATTTAAAAGAATGTGGTGCATTATATCTAAATTTTGAATGAATAGAATCATAATGTTCACCGGTTTTTTTCAAAATAATTAGTTTGGTTGTAGAAGAAGGTGGTATGCAAGTAATGATTGTTTGGTTGTTTTTTTATTCAAAAATGTAAATAAATATAATCAAAAAATGTGATTCTATTTTTAAATGTATAACTTTTTTTTTAATAAACCCGACAGACACATTAAAGAAGCTATCAACATCCGTGATGATATGCCATCAATTAATCGCGGATCGTGGATGGATATCTCCATGTTCTGAATTTGTATAGAAATAACATTGTGCAATTTTACGTATAATATCTTTCTAAAGCTATCGACCTACTTAACTTCATTGCCTATTGATGTTTAAGATTGATAAATTCAATTTTTTTAACAATTGATACATAATCATTTTGTTTAAATGTAAGATATTTTCACATATTTGAAATATTATGAGTCCATAAATTTATAATGCTTTTATTAATTTATAGTGTTCAAGGAAGTTATTTCATATATGTATATACATATATAATTGAAGTTTTAACTAACGGACTTAATTATTTTTTTATTATATTAATAATATATGTAAATTTAAATATATGTAACCAGATAGAATAAATAAAGATTGTAAACACTTTTTATAAATTAATGTATCAAATATTAACAACATTCACTACAATATATATACATTGTATACATATAATATTTGTCTTTGTACACTAGCTAAACATTAATCTTTATAAGTTGTATTACTTGAAATAATTCCATTTTCTGTGTGACACCCTGTATAATAAAAGTAGTCGCATTTAACTCACACTGTTCGATTCTGTGGTCATTTAATTATGCAATCAATCTCTTTACAATGTTAACAGTTAGCCCACTCATTATAATGCATGATTTCTTTGTTCTTATATAGGTCCGCACAGATTTAGACTCAACACTCAATCATACAATGGCATCAAAGTATGGCTTTGCTGATCACATGGACGTTACCGATGCAGTTGATACAATGCAAAATACGGTATATATTTTATTTAATATGTATTATATTGGCCATATATGTTTTAGCGGACCATAAAAATACCCATTAATATTAATTAACACGTACAATTATAAAACGAGATAACATATGATGGCTTTACTATGCTAGTTTAGTATTATGTAAATAAATAATTAGATAAACGTAGGTAAGTTATAACATCATGACTTACAGTGATTAACACTTCTATCCACCGGAAGAATTCAAACAAAATGGTAAATTGTGCAGAATCGATTTTATGGTATTTTGTTTCATTTCAATTCAATTTCTATACAATTTAAACAAAACAAATGTCATTCACATTTTAATTAATTTTTCAGTCAGTAAATTAAAAAAAACATTATTTGGGTTTAAGGCAAGCTATATAAATATTCACAATATCGATTTATGTTCTGTATAAAATTTAATCGTGAGAATGAAATGTTAAATGAATTAAAACTTTTTTTTAAATTGTTTATAGATACATTCAAAGTAAAATTACGTATATATATCATAAGATCATAATGCTAAACAATAATAGCATTAATATGAAATTTAATGAGTATGATATAATGGACATGGATATGCTGACCATAACGGGTTTAATAAATATGATGGGTACCCTAAATATATAAAGTGTATAATCTAATATGAATCATTATAGGCCTATGTGCAATACCGATTAAGAATGAAATTTGTTATATAACTAGCCAACATGGTGAGAACTGAATTTAAAAAATTGTAATCAATTAACATATGAATTCTTTAAATATGCATATTTTTTGAAGAAATCTAGCTCTAACCGTAAATCTGAAGCTGCTTAGGGTATTTATAGTAATTTATAACTTAAGATCATTGATAGTAAGTTTCAACTTTCTTTTAGCTAAAATGTTGCGGTTATTTACACTACAAGGACTGGCTCACTGCAGATTTCTTCTTAAATGAAACGCTGAGAAATGACACTGCAGTCCCCCATTCTTGCTGCAGATTTAACTCAAATTCCACTTCTGACTCCTGCAATATAGGGTATCCACAACCCCTCAATTCAAAAATGATATATTATAAGGTAAAAAAGTGGTATGTAAGATGCTCTTTCAAAGCAGGCAGAGCATAAAATTTCTCTTTCATATTACTTAAGAATCTAAAAGCATTTTTTTGTTTTGAAAATTATTCCGTTAAGTACATAACACATGCTGACAGAACCAGACTTTCAAAATATTAAATAACAAATTAAGTTGTTTACTAATAATTAATATAAACAGTACTTACATGGACATTCACAAATGTGAATTATTTTATCAAAAAGCAGACATTAGTAAACTAAATCAAAGTAAAAAAAATTCATAATTTTTTTTTTAATAAATAATATTTCGAATAGTCAATAATTTATAATAATTTTATTGATGAACATTACTTTACGGCTACAATTGTCACGTATAGCCTATAGGATCATATTTGTCACAAATATTTTGTCAAATTTATATCCTCAAATATAATACAAGTACTACATTATATAAACTCGGACTGAAAGTTTACATTGGTACCGGTATTTAACATACAATGTATATAGATAACCACTTACGTAATCACATACATTTTCATATAGATAATCACATATTTAATCACATATAAATCTTTACTTCGTATTATTATTTTTCTTTCTTATTTTTTATTAGTGATAAGTATTAATATGTATAATGTTTTTTTAATATTCTTATAAACGTATGCACTGTTTACTTCTTTATTTTCCTCTGAACTATTCAATATATTATAATTATATAATTAGTAATAAATAAAACAACTTTTTCCTAAATTTTTGAACATACAATATACATATATTATATTACAGGGATGCTTAGTTCCTCTGGAAAATTGGTTAAAACAACAGCTTTATGTAATTGGATGGTGTCATATCGTACTGGCATTTTTTCATGTAAGTACTATCTCGAAAGTTTATGTGGAAGTTTTTTTTTAAGTTTTTTAATTTATTTATTTTATAATTTTCACTTTTTTAATGTTCGTTTTTTCGTATTTTATATTTTATTTTTTCATTTTAATTTTTACGTGAAAGTGGTCATTTTTTTAAAAATAGTTGTATTTTTATAATTGAAAATTGCAAATTATTTTTAGCTGGATAAGACATAGTATTTAGGATTATCGTTGGTAGGTAGTAAGAAAGTTCAACTCTTTTTAACGGTAAAATTATTTTTAAGCCCGTCGCCATCTTGAAAACCGCCATTTTTTACTTGTTTAAGCAAATAAATGATGGGTGCCAAAGTGCGTTTGTATTATTGTTTTTACGGTGTGTGCATTCATCTCATAACAATGTTTTTAAACAGTTGGAATTCTATAAAGCTATTATTTTTATTTTAAGAAAAAGGAAAACATGTTTGATATTTTCTTTATATATTATATGTATTACATCAATTTTAAATAGTAATTATGTAATATATTAATTATATAAAGGAACCGTGAATTTTTTGTTTTTACCAAAATATTGCATTTAAATATAAAGTGGCAGTTATTTACCATAATATATTCTTTGTGATAAAAAAATGGATTCCAAAAAATGTAAATCCATAGACAAAATCTAATGCATCTACATTAACTTATCTTCCATTGTTGTAGGGTAAAAAATACAATCATATGATACACTACATATATATTATGAATTTTAACAATTTTTATTATTTATTAAAAGTGACATTTATCGATTTTAAATTAGAACGTATATTTCCGATTTTGAAACAAATTGATAAACAATTTAAAATATACACTATAACATGGTCGCTAAATGTGGCATTATATTTTGAAACATGTAGGTGTTTCATTTTAGTTGGTATTACTTATTTTTTTCATTTATCTAAATGTCCTATAAATATGACGAAATATAATATACTACCCCTTAGCAAGCGCTTGGAATTCAAATTATCCACAAAACACATAAACGGAAGGAGACATTTCAATTTAAGAAATGACATATTTTATATTTTGCGTTTGCCTACGATAGTCAATTAAAAATCATAATGTTGTAAGACGAAATTAGGGGATAGATAAATAAACAGATCAAAATATAAATAAGTCGTATTAATTTAGAAATAATTTAATATAATTATGAATCTATTCTAAATGTAGCTTTTATTTTATCAAGGGATTTAATTTTATCATTACAATCTTTTGATATTTAGTTTGGATTTCAGACTCGGAAACCAACTTTGACAGTTATCTGATCTCCTAGTTCGTTACTGTATATACATTGTATACATATATATATATATATCCACGACATGGAAAACTTTCAACTTCAAATGATTTTGGTATAAATGGGTCTTATTAAGTTGTTTAGACACTATATTTAGGAAAAGTATTGAACACAGATGGAATCGACGATTCATTTATTTGTCGACACTGTTTTCCGAATGATTAGTGTGTACGGATAAAATTGGAAGGTAAAAAATTAATACTATGTATATGTAACAGAGCGATTGAACGGTTCAACATATATTGTCTTTTTAAAACCACTTGCCAGAGAGTTTTCCATTCGTTCTGGGTCAGTTAGAAATAAATCGTAACTTTTTCTATTCAAGTTCAGTATTCATTTTCACAAAGTTAAATACAAACTATGGGAACAAATACAAGTGATGACAACGATGTGGATGTATATAATTTTTAATCTAAAATTATTCTGTAATAAACTGAAATATATAAGATATCCACACAGAGAGTAAATATACTTCGCCGAAATTGTTGCTTGACTATTCGAATATTATTAGTGTGTAAATTGCTAAATTTCCACAAGTACAATGTGAATGTTTTTCTATTGAAATTCTACAGTATGAAGCTATAAGTATTAGACACTCATACATAGAACTGTGCTGCGTGCGCCTTCAGATATATGTAATTTTAGTTATATTAATTAAATGATTATTTTATATTCTTCAATTATATATTAAAAAACTAATTGTCATAAATTTAATCAAAAAATATTAATTAAAAAACAAATTACAGTACATTATATTACTTAGTTTGAGCTAATAAATACATTAAATGTTTCTAATAATAAAATATTAGCAAAATGTACTTATTATTTCAACATGCAAATTATTAAGATATTTTAATGTTTTTTACTTTATAAACATTACCAATTTATATTATTGCGTTTCTATCAAGTGCCAATTATTTAAAATTTATAAAAAAATTATAATAAAAAGTGGCTTCTGTGAAAAGACTTTCTGTGAAAAGGGATTCTTTCTATTTACACTTACGTGAATGAAATATATGCCATTCGACAAAAATGGAACATCTGATCATCTGATCTTCTTCCTCTTCAAGAGATTCCGCAACTGTCAGCAGTCCCAGACGAAGCCATTCTTACAGTAGACGACATGCAAGACTAACCCACACAACGCTCCTGGCCCCGATGGACTGCCTATTTGGCTACTTTGCGAGTGCTCACACCTTGGAACCCCAGTCGCATGTATTCTTTCTGCTGCCATTAAAGAACAAACGTGGCCAAAAATGTGATTAGGTGGAAATATTATTCCCTTACCTAAGACCGCACCATCAACAAACATTGAGACTGACCTCCGTCCGATTACACCCACATCACTCTGGCAAAACAAGCAGCAAAGGCCACATTTAAAAAGCAACTAAAAAATCATTTACAGTAGATAGCCTCAACGACAACGCCAATTCGGAACAGGTAGCTCCAGAACACATTATATGGTTAGCCTGATGCATCAACTACACTAGGGTAGGCCTACTGATGAAGTTAATGCTGCTCGTCTTTTCCTTATTGACTTAAGTAAAGGATTCAAAAGAATCGACATAAACACCCTTATTAGAAAGCGTGTAGATCTCGAAGTACCCTCTTACCAAGTGCGCTGGACAGCTACATTTCCAACAAAGTGATACCAGGCCGTAACATACCTAGGAACAACATCAACTCGCCTCGCAACGCACGCAGGAGTCCCGCAAGCTACAATCACTGGACCACTAGCTTTCCTGGTAATGATATACGACCTCTAAGCTGACATCAAATACGTCGATGACAGTTCTGTTGTAGAGATTATCAAAGCACCACAATATTCTACAATGCAACAAAAAGCTGATTATATTTCTGAATGGACAGAAGACAATCTCATGAAATTCAACACAAAAAAGATCCAGAAGTTGAACATTACATTCTTGACTACAGCACAAGTTTGGCCTAACATACATATAGCCAATACCATATAGCCAACCCATCAAACAAGCAAAAATCCTAGCCGGGCTCATAACGATACACTCACTTGATCGGATTATGTTGATTCAATCTCAAAAAAATGCGCCAAACTTATGTACTTCCTTCGTATGCTCAATCGAGCATGCCTACCTTCAAATGAAATACAAGGCCATCATTAGGTCTATTTTGGAATATGGAGCCCCTGTATGGCACTGTGGAATCACTCAGGCCCAAAGCGCCACCTTGGATAATCTACAAAAAAGAGCTCTTTCAATTATCTCTTCCGACATCGGTTACGCCGAAACTGTGAAGAACCACGATATTTTAAATTTAACCAATCGTAGACAGACTTTCGCAACCAATTTTTACAAACGCAAAGTGGACCGCAACGAGATGCCGGAAATCCTCGACCCTTACCACGCCACACCATGCCACACCACAGAACTCAGAAAACGTTGCCAATTTAAATTCAAGGCACGCACAGCCTATTATCAGAAAAGCTTCATTCTATCAGAGGCCCGGAAATATTAACTGTGTTTTAACTTTCTAATTTTGCCTCGTATACATGAGGTTCGCCTATTGTAGTATGTACTTATATATATATTTTTTAAATATAAATAATAATGATTAATAAATTATAATAATTTATATAATATATATATTTTAATCGTAAATTGACACTGAAACCCTCGGGTTTTCGTTAATTCTTAAATATACATAAAATGATATAGGAAGCGATGTACTTTTCATTTAACGTGTTGGCATGAAAAAGTTCATTTTAATCAATGTGATCACAGGATTATTAAGAGACTAATTTGTGACTAGAAAGGATGCATTTATAATGTTACATATTGTCAACATTGATACTACAGTATGAGTAATTAATGAGTTATTTATAAATGATCACAATTAATTCCATTCCTTAACACTATAACTACCGAGAGATCATTTTTGACCGCTCTACGCAGATGTACAATGTCATTAACCTACTTGTATTTGATGTATCAAGTTAAAACTTGATTTTTTTAAACTTTTGTAAGTAAGTCTAACATTTTCATAAGAAAAAAATTTAAAAAAATAAACATATTTCTGGAGATAATATTTTTACTACCTAGAACTACTGGAGCGGTCAAAAAGGACCGCTGTATTTTGTAAAACATTTTGTAAATAAATGTAAAAAAAAAGTACTATATTTATTTTTTATTTAATAACATATTTATTTTGTATTATTTTGAGTAAAGGTAGGACTGATATTGAAATGTATTGCAACATTAAAAACATGTATGATAGTTAATCACACTTCGAATATATATAACTATATGGTTATGTTATAGTATGCTGGCTTTCTTATCTCGATTTAGTGATTAATTCCATGACTCAAATGATGTACCTACAATATGCTCTTATCTAAGAACAAGTATTATTGTTAAATATATACAAACATATAGGGACAGCATACATGTATGTATTGGTCTTTGACCATAATCATTTGTTATAATACGTATATTGATTAATACTTATTGCCCACAACACAGGTTTTAGATAGATGTTATATTATACATCTTTGATTACGTATATACCAACCTACTAAACTAAGTAACAATTATAATATATGCTTGTATTTACAAAAATTATTAGGTTATTGAAATGTATGATAATCTTGCTTGTCTCAGTTAATGAATATTATAATAATCAATTAAGTAAATAAACTAATATTTGTTTTATAACACGTAGCATATACAGAGCTGTCATTTTTTACCGTTCCGGTAGTTCTATGTAATTTGATTTTCAAAACTTTTAAATGTTAATCAAAATTATGAGGGGGTTCGAATTTTCCTGAAATAATTTTTTAGACTAAAAATGTAGATTTAAAAAAATATATATTAAAACACATTTCGTTATTTGATATTCGGATATATTGTTTTATATTGTATTTATTGTGTATATATTGTATTTATTGTATATATTGTATTTATTGTTTATTATTATATATAATATATTTATTAATTTATTGTTATATATATTTTTGGATATATTGTTGGATACTACATTTATTCTGAATATTTATATGGATAGTGTAAACAGTGGATATACCAGATAGTGTATATATATAACGTATTAACGTCTTTCGCTATAATAATAATATTATAGATGTATGTGACGTATGTGACGTATGTGACGTATGTGGAATATATAATTGACAAATAAGTAAATTGAACTGAAAGTGGTTAACTCTTAACCCTTTCCCACTTTGCACAAGCATAGATTTAATAACGTTGTTCTTCTATACATATGTAGAATTTTTAATTTTTATTTTAATATTTTAATATACATATATCATATTTTATGTTTTATATCGATATTTTAATATGTTATCATTCGAGTTTCAATGTATATTTCATTAATTATTATATTTAAGTGACGTCGATGACCTTCGATGCAATATACCAACACTTTCTATAGCTGAAAAGGAATTCAGATTTAAGAATAGTGTTTGTGTTAATCTCAGGATTTTAAAAGCATTTGGGTTATTTTGTTTGTTATTTTTGTTTGCACATTTTTTCTGAATAGATTTTTCGAAATCTGCTGCGTGCAGTCTTTTCAAATTAGACTTTTGCGAATTGATTTAATTTTGGCATTATTTTATTTTCGATATTCTGTTTGAGTTTCACACTCTGATAACAAGTTTGACGGTAATTTAATTTATTTGTCCGTTGCTTGTATGTCTTTGTATATCATTAAACTTTAAAGAATTCGAATAATTAGTCGTTCTTTCAAACTTGTTATATATTTAATTTCAATATACATGTATTGTTTAAAGTTAAATACAAATTATTGTTTTATTACATGGTTTATAATTAATTACATGATTATTTACATGAAAATTACGAAGTAGGGTATATCTTTTTTTATAAATATTATACGTTGACGATAAAGGCGGTCACATGGATACGATGACTATTTCCTCTGCTGCTTTGTGAAATTAAAATCCAAAAATCATGAACATCAAATTTGAAATCATAAAATTTATCATAAATATAATTGTGTTAAAAAGGTTATTAAAAACGTGAACATCAATATCTAAATAAGTGTCATGCTTACTGAATAAGCGTTGAGCTAAAACCAGATATTTATTGATAATACTACTCTTTCCGTGGATAAACTTAACTTATAAAAGTTTTTAAAAAAATTTGTCAACCTTGTGTTTTATGTTTTCTTGTATTTAATCACATTATGGTTTTTTATATATTTTACTAAAATGATTATTAAAAGTTAAATTCTTAACAATAGACAACTTTTATATACAATAAATCACCACTGTCACAATAATAAGTTATAATTCAAACAAAGCCACAATTATGATGTATTTGATACCTGGTAACGACAATTCGTTTTTCGAAAGCGTTATAAAATTTAAAATTCATTAAAACAACTATTGTTCATGTTTTTATTCATATGCATAGTAGTATAGGAAGGTTCTATTCTCTATGTAAGTCCTATATGTAACAAGGCTATTATTAGAATTCCAGCACACTTACCTCGTGCACTTAAGGCAATGTTTAACGCACGCCAGCTTAGTTCGATCAAAGATTTTTTGTTACTGTCTGTCGACTCTTATACCATTTAGTGCGAAAAAGTTTTTACTATAATGGGAATATTCCTCTAGAAATCGATTACCTACTAAACTGAAAAGACAATTGGAACTAATTCTGCATAGATACAAATGAAACGAAATTCCCAAATTTGCCATATTGCACGGATATCATTCCACACAGAATGTCGAACAAGGAAATAAACTCAATTTATTCAGAGACAGACGTCGAATCAATAAAGTCAAAAGAGGATACATCAATAAAATCAATGGAGGACGAGGAGGAAGAATCGACACTTCTGACTACAATTCTGGAGAAAAGACAGAAAAGCCTAGAGGAGAAAGATTTCGAACGGATTGTACAAGACAAAATGATGAAATGTGTTGACTATTTAATGATAAGAAAAATGATTATGCAATGAAATGTATTCCAAGAAGATATAATTTTGTCGACTGTAATTCAGCTCTATGCCAAAGTTTAAAAGTGTTATGTTTATTTTGACAAAAAATGCGTGATGCTTTGGATTCAATTAATAACTCGCTTAGTGATGTAGTTAATGATTATTTTGACAAATCTATTAATAACTCACTTAATGATTTTGGTAAACAAATGCTTCCATAATATTTAAATAATATTTTTAATTAAATTGTAATGTAAAAATAATGTATATACAATGAGTTATATTTTTCTGATGTGTTACTTTGTTATATATTTCTATGTTATCCTCTATATATATATATTCATTTCACTATAATAAAATAAAATAAAAAGTTTTTGCATTCATAAAAATCGTTATTATTGACTTTAAAATGTTCAAACAATTTTAGATTATACAAATGATTACAATAATTAATGATAATAATAATATAAGTACAAACAGGTGCAAATTTTTATATCCACAAATAATGGAATTTATTGTCACTGATTCACAATGAGTCATCAGTCACACATATGTATTTTTTTATCTTTTTACATGTTAGACAATTTTATCTTATTTTTGGTGTTCAGAATGTTCTTTTGTTATACTATTTGGCTATTGCAATAAAATAAAATATAGTGAATTACTGGCTATACACGTAGAATTGTATTACGTAAACAAATCTTTATGCTATGTCATCAATCTCTACGACAACGACAACTTTAATGCGGGACTTCGCGCACGCATTTCACAACCGTTGAGCGTCAGCATTTAAGCGGATAACTCAGCGGTTTGGTCCTCCGACCACCATAAGGAGGTCGCGGCCACTCAGGTTGAGATTGGAGAACGGAAAGTCTTGAGTGGAGTCGGGAGAAGATTCTGACCCTCAATCTGAATAAGTGCGAGGTAACTTTCTTTAGCCCTGACAACCATGAGAGTAGGTGAATTCCTAAGGTCGAAGTGGAGGACCATAGTCTAAGGTTTAATCCTAAACTTTTTTCCTTGGGCGTGATGTACGACCGGATGCTAACCTTCCGCCCTTAGGCGGATAGGGTGGCTATAAAGATGGTGAGGGGAAGCCGCGTCTTGGGGGCGCTGAGTTGCCTGGAGTGGGGATGGAATGGTCAGCTGCTTCGGCAGGTGTACCAGATCCTCCTCTTGAACAGTGCCAAGTACTGTGGGGCGGGATGGCTACCTTGGCTATCTAACTCTGCAATGGAGGTGCTTGACCGGCCCCAGAAAAAGTGCCTGAGACTCATAACTGGTATGTACTATAAGGCTCCAGTCGATGCCATTCGCTTGGAGGCTGGCTTCTCTTCGTTTCATACCGTCGTCCGGCGTGAAACGGCCACAGCACTGGAGAAGTCTCTGAGGCTCACGAACTCGAACCCTTGCAGGATAATCTCAAAGCACGTAGTTCGCCACCGCTTTGTGACCCGCAGTAGCCAACGAAATCTGCGACAGTATTGGGTTAGCAGCTCAACAACGCCTTGAGTTCCCCCTTTCACTTCTGTCCCGTGGCAGTGGGAGAACAAAGGTTAGAGAGGTCGGTATTTGATCTGCTCCGATAGAAAGTCTGCCTCGACTGTTTTGAGCAGCGTGACGTCTTGCTGTAACCAAGATATGGGTTCGTGAGATCTTCTTTGATGCGGGTAGATGACATGGTGGTCTTTTGGTGGATCCCTAGTCACTGAGGAATTCATGGCAATGAAGCAGCGGACAGGGAGGCCCGGGAGGCTGCTATCGGCCCGCGGTATGGTGATGGGTCGCAAAACCCTGCCTCGGTGACTTTCAAAGCGGCTAGGTCCATCATTAGGAGGGCAGTCGTTGACCCCAGTTCGGCCCATGAGCGCATTCGCCTCGTGTTCAACGTCACACCAC
>JAUZND010060507.1:0-18254 GCA_034780555.1 Coelogynopora nodosa | reverse complement strand
ATTCCAGGCCCGGAAATAGAAGAAGAAGAATCGGGAGTAGGCGAAACGGGAAGACACCATTAAGGACACCGCAGCGTATAGCGATTGCATCATCAGATTAATATCTTAACATAGTTTATCTCATAATATCTCAAAGGTTTGTCAGATATACCCCTGACGAGGCTGTCTTACAGCTAAAAATTGGGGTAAAAAATATAACATCTATTTCGCAGCTCCGGCCTATATCTGTTTTTCTTAATATAATTATATATTAAAATTTTAGGTAGGCGTTTTATGTCAGTTTATTTATTATAGCTTACTGATTTTCCAGAAACAATTTCTACAAATAGCCAAAATTCCGTCATAATATTTGAATAAAATATCCAATTCAAACAACATTGATATTATTAATTTATAAAAGCAGGGACCACACATGTCTTTTATGAATTGAATACACTTTCATTAGATAATCTTATTAATTTAAAACATCTAAACATTTTAAGAATACTTATTTGTTCTAGATTTGAATATTTTAAGATTTATTATGTATTTAATAGCAAACTAGTTCAACTATTTATAACAAATACATTTTAGAAAAATGGGAAGATATTAACAATATTCAACATTGGACAAGCAACCCATTTTCTATTGAAAAGCATTAGTAAACTGGAAAGATATTTAAAGTAAGATTTTTTGCATTTTTATGTGTTGTTATGTATTATTATTTATATCGTAGTCAATACATATTACTAATAATGAAATTTAACACGATCAGAAGTATTTGAAAAAATATTGTTTATAAAACTAGAACCGTATTTAAAAATAACTTTAGTTGTTAGCGGCTATACATTTTTACATTGGCGACGAAACTGAAATAAACAACAACATATAAATGACTTCGTTGAAATAGAATAGTTAAAAAAATTAAATATAAAATAAGCTTCACTATAATAATAATTAGTAGTTCTTGTAGTGAAAATAGTGACCTGCACATGTAATATTTCATAAAATATATCAATTAATACGTATAACCGATGTTTTAAAAATTCTGTTTAAGTAAAATTAAATCTATTTGGTTTTGAAAGCAGAATAGAAAAGTTTCATAACAATTTTAAATTCACTACAAAATATTATTAAAAATTTATATGTATAAGTATAATTTAACTTCTCCAAGTACTATTAATAGCCCTGTTTTTATTCGATGTATTCAGTATAGTACGTATGTTAGTTATATAATTAATTGATAATAGTAGAAATAGCCGGATAATTAGAAAAACTAAATTTTCAAAATACATATCTTCTTTATTCATACATTATCTACATGTCTTCAAAGATTAATTATTATAACTTCTTCAATCCATAAATTGGAATTCAAATATTCAAGTACTTGGAGAAGTCAAATTATACATTTTAAATATAAATTAACTATAATATTACACCTGTGTTCAGCCTATTTATTTATATTTGAATAATGTCTATGTCACCTCTATAACAGGTCCAACTTTGGTTTTGCCAAGAATTGCTAATTGGCCTTGGTAAATTCTGTTCGCACCTAATTCTCCTGCATGGTCCACACGCAAAATTCGATCAATTAGTACGCGCGACTTGGGAGAAAGTTTATGGAGGGCGGTCATCGTCTGAAACAATATAGTTCAAAAGTATAGAAAAAATGATATATGCTGACTATATTCGACGAGCGTTGATAGTTAATCAGGCTGTGATGGTCAACTTGATAAGGCAAGAAAACAAGCATACAACCGTTTACATCTTATATAATATAGCGTATTTTCTGCCAATGAGTCGCATCTCGGCCTACTTTTAGTTCTAAATAAACTCTTATTTATATTCGGCATAAAGTCGTATACACAACTTTTATATATACAAGATATTTTTAAATAGATAGTTGAATTTAGGCAAAATGGACTCTTTAAAATAGTCAATCGCAGTTGTTTCTTGAGCGCAGATGGTATTTGACACATTGAAAGGAAAGTAGGTTGAGAATGTCGCCCATTTGAAATCAATGTATGAATGAAAGGATTGGCTAATTGGCCTAGATGTTCCACATTTTATATATATTTTTAATTTATTACTTATTTTTATACAAACTTTTAAATCGATTCAAGACGTATATTAAAGATATTAGCACATACATAAAATTGTTTTCAATGCATCATTCATAAAGTACGTACAAAGTCAGTATACCAATTCTGACCACCTCTCCCCTCTATATACACATTTGTACACTTATGCCACCCCTCCCCCTCAATAGAAGAATACGCATACGCAGTCGAAATACAATTTGTATTAAATAAGAATATAACAGTCCCTGTCACATCCGGAGTACCACAAGGTACCGTATTGGGGCCCCTTCAGTTTTAAGTGTACATAAATGACATCACCAATGGCATTAAGTCATCTTGCAGCCTTTTCGCGGATGATACAATACTATATAAAACCCTAACAAATAGCTCTGATGCAATTGAACTGCAAAAAGATCTCGACAGATTGCAATCCTGGGAGCAAAAATGGATCATGGAATTTAATCCAGACAAATGTGAAATAATAACGATCACAAAGAAAAGAACTATTATCCCGACGTCATATACAATCCACAACCAACGGCTTACTAACGTTACGCACGCAAAATACCTCAGTATACACATTCAAAAGAAGCTTAATTGGACCACCCATGTAAACACAATCACAGCAAAGGCTAGAAAGACTCTCAGCTTCCTCTGTCGCAATGTCCGTAGTTGCCATGCAAAAATCAGAGAAGCTTGCTATCACACCTACGTACGCCCCACTCTGGAATATGCTTACCAAATATGGGATCCACTTACAACCCGTGACATCAATGCAATTGAACGCGTACAAAAAGCTGCAGCAAGATTTGTCATTGGAAACTATACTACTTAGTTGACGATCCTGACTTCATAACAAACACGCTGGAAGCTCTTCAATGGAAGCCCCTCGCGAAAAGAAGATCCGGTTTGAAAACCTCTACATTGGAAAATATTGTCAAAGGTGAATTGGACGTCCCTCTCCCGGAAGGTTATACAAACTTAAACAGCAGGACCCGCGGACACAACCAGCGTCTCTCTGCTCCACACACAAAGTCCGACACATCAAAGCAGTCATTTTTTCATTCATCAGTTCAAACATGGAATAACCTGAGTGAATCCGTCCTGAACAAGCTCATGAACACAAACAAATAGCCCCGTCAATGCGCTATGCGATTTGGGACTTTAACGGAAGAAGAAAAAGAAGAAGTAAAAATCTTAAATACAACATGCAACTGGAAAGAAACAGACAAACCTTCAAGGACATAAAGTCCAATTTGAGATTAAACAAACGATTTTACTTTACTTATCAAAAACATTTCAATAATTATTCATAAATATTAATAGTATGCAGATAGTCCGGCCTAGTGTCTGGATTCTGGATTTCAGTGAATCATTGAAACTTACCGGACGAAAGTATCGCTTAACAAGGATTTCATTTTGCTGTTGATCGCGTCCTCCCACAATGAGGTAGTTCTCAGATGAGATGAACCAGTGGAACTTCTCGAACCTGTCGTGTGCAAGATGTGGAACAAACATTGGGGTCAGATATAAGATACCCCATATAATTAAGTATTCGGTGTTTACTCTTGCTAGTCAAAGTTCTGCTTTCATTTAAAGTTTATCATTTAACACAACCATAACGTACAGTTAGGAAATAGTCTCTTCTAATGTTAAAAAATATCATCTTAATCATGTTATCAAAAGTTTTTATGGAAATTCTTTGTCATACAGTTAGCCAAAGGACTAATTAAGAAAGCCTCATTTTTCTATATAGTTTTACTTTCCATTATTTGAGTTAAACATTTCATAATTATAAATCGTTGTCGTAATCAAAAAAACTGTTCAGAAACTAGTATATTGTTTTATTATAATATAAAAATAGAGAACTATTCATACTAATTTAAAACAACACAGGAGTTAGCGTCTCTCACCACATAGTCTTCCTGACTTTATTGATCTTAGCCACGGTCTGAACATCTTTAAGCATCTGTTTCGTCTTGACTTCCGCGGATTTCAACGCCTATGGAAGAAAATGGTGGAAGTAACAGGTACGTACAGCCGGCACAACAGTGGTAAAATCCATCAAAATATGGTGCAAGCAATCCTTATCATCATCATCAGAATAAATAATCGTCATATATTGTTACTTACCTTGACTGAAGAACTGATTGTCTTCTTCTCCTTCTGCGCGGCTGTTCGCTTCATGTCATAATATCTGGAGACAAAGTGACAGATTTCATTTATTAATGAGCGACATCAAAGCAAGATGTAAGTGTTATATGATATTATTAATCTATAATCCGTAATATTGTGAGTTACATACAAGAAGTACTCCAGAGGTTACACCCCCTTTCATAAATCCATAAATAAAACAGAATATTTATGCGATTCACAATATGAACACATGTAGCTGTAAAATAGAAGGAAATGTATCATCCCTTCAAATAAGAAGCTGCCATAATATGCTGGTGTTGATCCCGTATAATGTAATTTAAACAATAAATGTTAAACATGTTCTGTATGTCATTAAATAACATAAAACTAATTATTTATTAAAAGTATGTGTATACCTCTATATAATATAAAAAATCTGTAATAATATTTAAAATATTATAATACATTAATAAACATAACCACAGCAAATAAAAGTTCGTAAGGTTCAGAGAAAGAAGAGACTCCAACTACAAGATTTGGACACAAATACAAAACCAGGTAAAAAGGAAAGATGGATTTTAAATAACAGAGCAACAATAGCTTCGACGGTGACGACACTTTGTAAAGCAATGGGAGGGGGTGGGGGGTTGTAGACGGCAGAGAAGACAAAATAGACCGACTTACCAGATATATACATATCAATATTATTGTATATATCGAGAGAAAATATTATAGATATGCGATTTTCAATATGAAAAAGGACACAAACACTGAGATTCGAATAACAGAAGAAAAAAATAAAATTAGTTTTATTTAGTGAAATAAATATATCAATAAATCGAAAAACTGTACGTCAAACGTTAAAACCACTAAACCTAATTTAATGTCACTGTGTTCCTGAGATGAGTTAAGTGTTAATCAAAACAATTCACTAAAATTACAGAAATATCCTATCCATATGATAAACTATCTAAACTATAATCTATAAATAAATATAGCAACACACTTTTTAGCGTTGGCGTAAGCGACCATCCCGATATCCACGTCCACTGAGAGAGATGGCAAAACGGTGTCTTCGTCGTCACTCTCTGTCGCTTTGTAAGGATCACTGAGGACGGCAAGAAAAAATAAACACTATAGAGCACATTATACTGAAAAGGATAACTCCTCTGCACAATGATAGAGGTGATTTCACTAAATAAATGGCTATCCAGTTAAATAGTATAAAAAATTCATTTATATTGTGAAGTACAATAGTTTACAGTTAGTTTATTACTTGTATTTGTATTTTTAAGATATATATTCAGGTGCAAGATTGTTATAGTTACGATCCATTTACGAGTTTGCCGTTTTGTGACATGAACTATGAAGTATATAAGTATAGAAAATAAAAAAAACATAAACATAAAAAGACAACATGAGCTAGTCAAACAATGTATTCTATGAGTTTTGCACATGAACGAAAACAATAGAGTAATATACTATAAAAAGTACATCTAAACAACAAAACCAACACATATTAAGAATCCGCTCAGTATGTCCTTAATAGAATGTAACAAGAATGGTCTATCAATAGTGAGCTATGGTAAGACATCCAAACAAAGATAATAACATGTCCTACATAGGTGTTAGCTACAGTTCCTTTTCTTTTACTGCTATACACACAATCATCTATTGACTTGAATTCGTCTATAATTAGATCAGATTTTGTACGGAAGGCGATTGATTTGATGAAAGAGAGATTAGAAAATACAAGTTTTCTGGGTTCTCTGGAAGTCCAAATCACTATTTGATTGCGCTAACCGCTGAACATTATCTTCTTATAATTTCTTTCTATTTCTTTTTAAACTTCTTTATTTCATAACACAGAGCTATATAAGTTTGTTCACGTTCTTGTTCTACAGGCTGATTAACTTTAACTCCTGAAGCAAAGCACCAGCAAGCAGTTTGATTGAAATGTATAAAATTATAATCTTAAAAATAGAATCATGTAGACCGAATGCAGCAATAATTTTTTACATTTTAAATTAGTTTTTTTAGTAGAAGTGAAGTTTTCGTCAATTTTCCTGAAAATTCAATCAATGTTTTGAACAATAATGAATGTGCTACGAAGAGAGACTTTACATATATAAACATATTATATAAACATACTTTATATTCCAATGCGTTTGGCTACGAACGACACAAATGAAAATGTACCATTGTACCAATGCACATGAAAAGGTACCATTGTACCAATGCACATGAAAAGGTACCATTGTACCAATGCACATGAAAATGCACCAATACACCAATGCACATGAAAAGGTACCAATATACCAATGCACATGAAAAGGTACCATTGTACCAATGCACATGAAAAGGTACTATTGTACCAATGCACATGAAAAGGTACCATTGTACCAATGCACATGAAAAGGTACTATGTGTACACTATTCAGCCCGGCCTCACCTGAGCCTCAGGGTGACGTGGTTCATGTCGAGCTTGAGTCCTGTAATGATGGAGGCCACCGGGTCCCCCTGTTCCCTCGCCTCGGCCACCAGAGCACCGATAGCATCCCAGTCCATCTGACTGGCCAGAGCGTGGTTCACCGATAGGATTGCACGGTCCACCTATTGTAGCACGCCGAGTATATACGTATATATTATATATATATTGGGATGAAACCAGCCCCTAAAACGTGTGAAACTAACTCAAATCACAAAAAAATTCAACACCACCTGATAAAATAATGTACCACTTTGATTTTATACGTTCAAATAATTGTTTATTTGAATATTATAATTGTTTATTATAAAAGTTTATTTACAAAAGCAAATTTAGCCAACAGCATGCTAAATTTTACTTTTTGATAACAACATTATAACCAAAATTGTAGATACGACCCTCTAATTAGTTTTCTTGATATACAATATTTTCAAATCTGTCAAACAGTGTCAAACCGTATAATTAATGCATTATGTAGATAAAATTAATAAGTTTATTAACACATAAATCCTTCCAAGAATGTGCAAACTGTGAACCACGAAAAATATACTGTAGAGTACCTCCGATTTTCAAGTAGAAAAAAATTAATTATGATATTGATCTCTCAGCTCAGGTTAAATTCGGGATTCCCTTTCAACTTTTTGCCTCAGCAAAATTAGGCTTTCAAGGCTCTTAAAGCAAAAATAATGTGAATATTTTTTTTAATATTATTTGACAAAATGCTAATTTTAAAAATATTAATTAATAAACTTAATTTAATATAACTAATGCTATTGCATACAAAATAGTGTTACTGTGCTGAACAATTGCGTAATCGTTGATCATGACATTATCAGACAATTTTAATGAAAAAGTGCTTTACATTTTTTAATTATGCCCTTTTAAGGACTTTTTAAATATAATTGATAATCATTTACTTAGTTTAAAGAACTTTAATTTTATAATCTATGGCAATCCTGTTCATTATAGAAACCTTAACAAATGAATTTCTTTAAATCTTGCATAAAATATCTTAAACAGAGAATAATTCAATAAGCGTTTGTAAAAACATAAAGACATAATTATATTTGTCTCAACATAATATGCTATATGTGGCAGTTAATTAGTCCAACTTATTACCTTACCCAGTGAATTCATAATATACCTCACTAGTGTATATTTAGGCGGCAACAATGAATTCACAACACGAAATAATGTATTACACTTTTTAACATTGTGACGTCGATGAATCAGAATATTAACAACAGATTGATGTAAGGGCTATATTTAGTTACAACACGTCATGCAGTAATTGGAAACTTACCAAACTTTGGTTTAGTTCAATCAATTGCGCCTTTTGAGTATCCACATTCTAAAGAGAGAAAAAAGTATAAAGAATTTTTTTTATACTATGTTATATTTATTTAAAATGCCCGTTACTGTATAACCCTTCAAAATACAGTTGTGTCCATTACTTTTTTGATGTCGAGATCGCTGTGGCATGAGACACAGCGATTCTACATCGTGCTTTCTGATATGCTTTTTGTATAAAATGGTAGATACTATATGACAAAATATCATTATCGTATAATTTTCAGTAGGAAAACTAAAAAACATAACTATTGAATTAAACAATAGTAATTTAAGTTTGTATTATCGATATTATCAGGATTCAACGTCTTTTAAAATAAAAAAAGTCAAACATTTTTGAAATCATGATTTTACCCTAAATCCCGACTTGGTGGCAACCATGCCAAAACAAAATAATTTGTAGAAATAGTAAGCAGCGGAAATATCATACCAAGCGTTGATCTCACCTAAAGCGACAAGTCTAGTCCTTATTTCAAACCCATCTCATTTGGTCTACCCATAGTGGATAGAAAACTTAACCCGCAATAAGTATCACATAGACGAGGATGATGAGTTTCAGGTTGAAATACGTGTTATTAGCCAATCAAAAAGTGAGACAGATCAGAGAGAAGACGAAAATCAATTTTATCCTTTTACAAATATAAATAAAACAAAAATAGAAACATATTGTAGATATAATATTTATAAAAGCTATCTGGTATAAACATAATATTTCATATTACGAGTATAAAACCTTAATTATGTTTATTAAAGTTTATTAAAAGAAATGTAAGATCTATGGTGTTAAACAGAACATAAAAATTATAAAATTATATTAATTTTGGTTTCAGTAGACTAGACTTTTATCCCACGTCAGTAAATTTTGTAACAAAATAGTTTTAATTTAATAATCCTTAGCCACAGCTGCCCTGATTAGTATTAATTTGGATACGAAATTTTAAAACCCAATATTTAAATAATGTACTTCGACTATAACGATATTTTTTATTAAATATTGTGAATGTATACCAAACTCCCACTTAAAAGAGAAATAAGTAATATTGTGATGAAACAAAATCGAACACAGAAAAAACGGAAAAAACACTACAATATGTAAATCAATCAGATTATTGAGATAGTGTATATTCATTGTTCATTCTCCATCCACATCCATGCATCCTTCCCATGATATATCTTCCATATATATAAGTATCGATAGACTCGCATATATGAATTAATTAAATCACAATTATGTAACAAACCTGATTAGTTTGTAACTCATTCACTCGCTTTTCGTGGTCTTTCCTGATGTTGTCAAGCTTCTTTAGGGCCGCTTTCTCCTACAAAGTATAAATTAAAAGTAATACTTTAGAACAAAATCACAACAATATGGAAATGACAACTCTAAAAATAAACAACCTTATTCACGGTTTTCATGTCCATTTTTTGTGATTCCAATTTTGAGAAGAAATCGTCTACAGTCTGAAAATTTAAAGACAGTGCTCATTATTTCATCAAATAATTGAAATAAGATAAGATTTGGTTGATGTATTGTTTAGCAGCGTAACATGTATACAACGTATTGTCCATACATACCCCCATCTGAGAAAAAAATATTATTTGTTCAGTGTTATCAATAAAATATGTTTTTATCACTTCAGTTTTGTAAGGTTTTCACCAACTTTTCATTAATAATAAAATACATATTAATTTTATTGTACTGTTAGGGTTAGGGTTAGGTACATAGTACATACTCACAGGTACTCACATAATAAAATATATAATAATTTTATTATTAAAAAAAGTTGTATCAATTATATTATATTAGTTGTAGAAATTATATCAGTGTTGGTATACTCACATGAAATTATATCAGTGTTGGTATACTCACATGAAATTATATCAGTGTTGGTATACTCACATGACATGATATCAGTATTGGTATATTGTACATACATTAAATCAGTGTTGATATGCTCACATGAAATGATATCATAGTGTTTGTATACTCACATGAAATGATATCATAGTGTTGGTATACTGACATGAAATTATATCATAGTGTTGGTATACTCACATGAAATGATATCATAGTGTTGGTATACTGACATGAAATGATATCATAGTGTTGGTATACTCACATTAAATGATATCATAGTGTTGGTATACTCACATGAAATGATATCATAGTTTTGGTGTACTCACTTTGTTAAAAGTCGGGAATTCAATGTAATCTTTTGAGACACATTGTGCAAATAGGTAGGGATGGAATTCGAGGTATCTGAAATGATATAAATACAAAAATAACTATAAAAGATGTATGAAAACAAAATATATTTAAATATCACTTCAAAGATAAATTTATATTATCACAATTTGTAAGATGAACAATACATTTTTTCGATCCATTTGAAATATGTTTTTTTAGATATTTACAATAATAATTAATTAAACATACAGAATGTCAGTCTTCTCGTACCGTAGAGTAAACATGAATTTAAGATATAGATATTTATCAACTTTAAAGTATGAATCGTGTTTTGATTTTTTAATAGATTATTGATCATTATTTTTTATTAAAAATCTATATAATATGTGGAATGTACACAAACATGAAAATATTTTATTTCCATAAACAATAAAGTATTATAACTATAAGTAATCAAAAACTTAAAACCCTGTAATACCTACGTAATATAGACAACAACAAAAAAGGAAATAGTAATCTGATGAATTTTCAATAAAAATTATATTATCAGCAGCCAAATAAATATACGTAACCAGAGGAACATTATATTGAAAATGTTAATAATTGCACAGGATTGATAAAATCATAACTTAGTGGAAAGCTAATAAATTTCCAGAAAATATTATAATTAATAATACGATCTGACAATAACTAGAAATGAACAGATTTTTTCTCTATATTTAACTTTAGTTGTTGAGCTGAGCTTAACGAAAATTATGACCCGATAGCTCCAACGTGTAGTAACTGACTGCATTATCATAGCGGCGACAAGAGGCAAGTTCTGTCAAAACAATGGGTTGCACAAGTTTTGTATTAGTTAATTTGTTTTCTTGACCTAGCTTTCTAATTGAACCAATACACCTACGGTTAATGCAAAAGGATGTCTTGTGTGATTCCCTATTGTTCCCCTCTCCTTGTATCCCACACAAAGTTGTCTCCTGCAGAATGTATATCTCTTACTAGATAAATTAACCATGCGCTGTTTATTTCGTCTGTATTGACTGCACTTTTTGGAATTCAACATTCCTAAGTTATGTAAAAATATTGTTTTTAATAACATCATTAGAAATAATTGATTTATTAGAGTTAATAAAAGAGAGTTGAGAAGTCATCGGCAATCGAAAATGGACTCTCATGCGCATAATATATTATAATCTAAGGCATGGGATGCAGTGAAATTATCGTACAATAGCAATATGAGTATATTTCAAGAAGAGATAAGAAACAATTGGATTTCGGAAGTTACCAATTTAAATTTTCACTAAATTCAACACAAATTTCATAAGTAAATTATTAAGTTACTACAAAACCTTGAGTCATTGATTAGTAAACCAATCAGAACAATCAGTGGTTCCTATTAATAGATTCAATACACATGTGGAGATTCCCGGCTCACTAGTGACACAGGTCAATGAAGCATAACACAAGGTTTACAACACAAGGGTGCAATCGGTGAATAGGGAAGAGGGTACATTGTCACTAAGTCAATAATAATTAACGATAAAGTACTGGTAACATTTTGGCTGAGTTTGTGAAATATAAAATGTTGAAAACTTATTTGGAATTATAACATATCGCATGTGTTTCTCCTTATTTATCTAGAAATACCATGTCCATAATTTATGTTTACCTCTTTTTATTTGCATATAAAATAGAATAATTTAAGGTGTGAAATGATTTTTTGGTGATGGTTAATAAGTGCTTAAGAATGAAACAGTTGGACAAATCATGTTTCGTCTATATATAGTGTCGAAAGCATCTCGCTGACACTGTTTTCTTCTTACGATAAAAAGCGTTGGTCCTCGACAATCTGAGCCTCTTGGCGGATACAACTCTATGATTCGTTTCACACTTCTGTTACATATGGTGATCAAAATATCCTCGTAGGTATTTCAACATCGTGCTGCAAAAATCAGATTTTGCTATTCCAATACACACGAACTTCCTTCACAAAAATCTCGCAAAGACAATATATATTGCAATACTGTGCAATGCAACTGTGTAAGTTTCTTTCGGGAAGATCACAAGCAAACGTACGTTTGTCCGTCAGTCTCCAGAGGCGTCCTTTTACTTTCCGTTACTTGTAGAACATCCCAATATCAAAATCGTTTTTTGCCCTTTGATATACCGATCATTAAAACATATAATATTATTTGGATTGGAATAATTATCTGTAATACATTGTGTTTTATAGTGCTGCTATCCTTGCTCAATTAAAGTTATTATTCGTATAATACAAAGTTCAACTCACTGCTTGCTATCAGAGTCAGCCTGGGCCAACCCCTCCTCCACCCGGTACGTGGTAACACCCCAGGGCCAACGCTCCTCCTTCTCCTCCTCTTCTGCCCCCTCTCCTCCAACTCCCACACCAACACGGGTCCCGATCTCGCGGACCAACAGGTCAGCCGCGGCCACCACGGCGGAGAGCTGGCCCCGCAGACCCGGCCCGTCCAGGTGGAAGTCTCGGCCCAACTTAGCCCCGGGGGAGAGACCACGCTGGAGCAGACAGTGTTCCAGCACGGCGGGCCCGTAGTCTGTGGGTGGGCCGCGGGCCGGAGTGATTGAGAGCAGACGTGGCGACGGGATGTTGGGGTGAGTGTGGTGTATACACACAGGAAATGCTAAAGTTTTGTCTACATTATTTAAGTAAACGGTAGTGCTCACGCCACAAAACACACTGTACATGTTATGTTACCCAATAAAAATTTTAACTAAAATAGTGAAACGCTTTTTTTATATTAAAAATATAAGTAAACATATTCTACCAAGACTTTTATTTAAATATTTCAGTTGTCCAGAACATGCAATTATATTCATATTACAAGTCTTGCAACGGAGTCAGCTCACCAAAATGCGGCATGAGAATCCTCCTCAATTGGTCGCCCTCTTTGGCCCACTCAAAGGCTCCAGTCAGCCGACCCCCCTCACCCCACAACCCCCCCTCCTCATCCGCCGTCCCCCCCTGCTGCGGCATGCCACACGGCTGTGACTGCCGGGCCAGCTCGACTGGGTAGCGCTCCCGAGTGGCGTACTTGACGTCCTGGTCGGTGTCGGTGCGTGGACGCAACAGGTAGAGGATCGTGTAGGCGTGATCCGTGAGGAAGAGGTTCCCCTGCATGAATGCATCAGTAAAAGAGCTGAACTGAAATCATTTAAGGATCACAGCCTAATGGGGGCTAAGGGATACCGAGATTGTATCTATAGAAGCCATTAAAAAAATGAAATTAACATAATTTAACCAAATTAATAAATGAAATATGCATACGTTAAATTCTGGTGGGTCAATATGTCACTTCGTCTAAAAAGATTATCAAAATCAAATGCGTCTGGTAGTACTATAGTTACAGTTCACTGTCAACAATATACTGAACCTAATTCACCAAAAAATGTCAGACATATCAAGATATTTTAATATATATCAATACTTATAAACATTATTTATGACACTATAAATATTAAAATATTCATTTAATCATTTGTCTGTTAAAAACATTTTTAAATCTAATTACTGCATGTTTATTAGTGAGATAACCGTAAAAGAATTTTTTTTTGTAGTTATTCAATATTTCTATATTTAAATAAAATAGGTCAACTTTACTGAAGACAAACCACATTAAAAGAGAAAACAGTAGAAAATATAAACTTACTTAGTCCATCTCCCCTTCTAGTGATGTAAAGTTTATTATTTAAAAGTGGATAGTACTTTTTTCCTGTGTCATTATACTCAGAGCGTTTTTTGAAAATAGCTAAAGAAATTAGTAATGTACACTTTATACTGCAATCGAATCAAATGATGATATTAATTACTACCCACCGTTGATGGTCATACTGTTGTTAAATGCATACATAGACCTACCGATGTACATGAGCCATGTCACTGCTATCTTTGTGAATATTAATTTTTAAAACTATCTTTTTTTTCAAAATTCTAGAAATTATTTATTTTTTATTCATAAGAACACATCATACAATCTATAAATAATGCTTTCTAATATCATAATATTTCTAATATAGTATGAGATGATTTAAAAACTGATTGGCATACAACACGTTCCATTGCTCGAAAGATAAATTATTCACCCCAAAGTGTCGTAAACAAACCAACTGAATAAACAATCAATCAGTAAAAATATACGAAAGGATCTGTCAAGGAACTAAACGGTCTCTTGCGTTAATATAACATTTTAAAATATACATAAATGTACGAAATCATAAACAGAGATGAGTTTACATTTTAACCAGTATCGGTTATTAGAATGTTGTTTTAGTCATTTTTGAAATGATAATTATAACAATCAACAGATTAAATTTACTTTGCATACCATGGAATGGTACTTCATGACTATAATATATTGAATTGGCTGTTGCAGCTGAACATCAAACCGCGCATACTCACCCTATCATAGAGCTCTACGATAACATGAGCGGCACATTCGCCAGATCCAAACTGGATATCCACAACACGATCTATGCCAAGCTGGCTGATAGACTCAACACGACGGTTGCGAATATGTTTCCGCATCTGAAGATATTAAGATACGAAAGTTTCCGCATATAAGTTAGTAAAACAATTCCTATTTCTCGATGTTTAAAGTGAGTTATTACGTTTTTAAATAAACTTCATACCTACAATGGGTAAGCACAGTAATTATACTTACATAAAAGAAGAGTTCACTAATTATTTCAAATTTTAAAATAAATTCTATTTTGTGAATTTAATATAAAAAGTAATATTAATCAATAATTTTGGCGTAAAATATTAAACATGCACCTAACACGTTAGCCAATTTAAACAGATATTATAATAATACATATGTAGAATTACATATTATATTAGTTTAATTAACCTAAATACATAGAAATATATAATTATATAAACAATCATAAAAAAACTAAATTATTTTTCAGAAAAGTGCAGGCTCATTGAAATTTAATTTGATAAAAATGAGTACCATATTTCTTGATTATCAGACAGAGTTATAGAGTTTGAGCACATTTCTTATTATAAATTAGTAACCACAGACAGAATAGCACCTTGTACATACCTTCATCGAAAACCCGGATGGTGCCATATTCTTCGGCCATTCAAACTCTGTTAGGTGAAGCCGAATACCGGCTTCCACCAGAAGGACCGCCTTTTCATCGGCAGATGGTCTAATAAATTATATATATAATTAAAATTGAGTTAAGTAAAATAAAACCTAGAGTGACAAGCTATTCGCTGCACAAGTAGAGTTCTATCATAAACTTCAAAATTAGTAATTCTGATTATTTAATAATTATTTTTTGATTAAATAAGTAATTATAAAGTTTTTATATTACAGTAAGCAATATATTATAGTTTTTCGGTATTTTTATTATTTTATTTTCTTTGTAATGTTTAAAGAACCATTAACAGATTTTAGTGAATAATTTGTTTAATATATTTTAACAACATCGGCACTAACAGTCATGTATATAATATACTGATCAGATTTTAACAGCATTTTAATAAAAAATGGAAGGTGTAGATAGAGCAATACTGCAATTTAATGTAAAACTAAAACATCATAATCATGTGCAAAATAATTTTTATGCAACTTGTAGTATTACTCTACCTACACGTTTTTATTTGTTAGTTATGTATATGATTAATACTTTATATAATTATAAAGGAAGTACCATTACATCGAAAATGCATTGCCTATAATATATAAACTTCTATGAACAGTATTTAACAGTTGAAATATAAAACAGCATTGTGTTGATAAAATACAAAATAAACATTATATTGAATCGACTCTGCATAAAACTGACACTGTTTGTATAAATCAGATACACTAACAGTTAGAATGACAATTTTTTTGTGTTCTATTGATGAACTACTGACTCGATACAGAACTAGTTGGTGATATATTTGACGGATTGACAATTCAAAGCGCAATACATGTGCCTCTTTTAATGCACACATAGTTATTGGTTGAATATATATTTAAAACTTTCAACTATCATCAAACATTCGTTGAGTTCAGTTCATACTGCACACTCTAATAGAATACATATAGATTAGTATAATAATGCACAAATGACAGATCAGTGCGTTGAATACTAATCTAAATTTATCCAAGAATAAAGTTTTAAATAAAGAAAATGTAACTTACGGAAAAATAATAATAGTACTACAAAATGCGGAAACAATTGGTCATAATATAAGCAGTAAACAAAAAAATATCTTACTTAGCAACTTTGAACAAATATGTTTTGTTGTCTATATCATAAACATTGATGACGCGAAATCCAAGCAATCTAGAAATATATAAATATAATAAATACATTGTTATGTAATATTATTGAATTCAAAAAAGAAAAGTGTAAAATATACATCATTAACATGTAAAATATATGCTAATTAAATTATTTTGTGATATAAACATTGATAAATTAGTAAATTATTATATTTGAAAACATATCTGGTATTTAAATATATCTGCTTATAAGGACTATGTCTATGGTAACCTCTTCAATAAAATGTCACAATTTTGTTCACCAAAAATTTAATAATTACAGCTCTAGAATTAAGTAAAAAAAAAGAGAAGAAATAATCAACTATTTAGCAAACCAGTTAACAAGACAGATATCCTGCTTTCAAAAAGTATACAGCTTTTAATTTCCCTATTTTTTATAAAATATATTCATGGATATTTTGCACCAAAAACATTCACAATTGAGAATTAATTTAGATTAAGTAAGTACATATTAATTAGGAAGTGCATATTTATATACAAAAAATACAATATAATATATATTCAAAATTACATTGATAAAAATATTACCATTTTACAAAAGCCCCAATATTTAGTTTCATTACAGAATAGTCATGTTTCCCATTCATTAAAGCCTAAAATTCATAAAACAATCAATACTCTGCATGTATCTTGTCATATTTTAGAAATAAGAGCTAAAATATTGCTTACTACTAAATAAAAATGTGGCACATATATATTTTGTTCAATTATATAAAGAATAATTTTTGAAGTTAATGACATATCAGTAATTTTATTGAAACATAAAAAGAATTTTTAAAACTACAGATAATTGAATATCAATAAAATATATAGAAAATTTAGTAAATCATACTACATTACACAAATCATTTTACTAAATGTTAATGCAAACAATCATTCATTTCTACTAAAAAAATATTAACATTATAAAATTACTGTAACGTATTTCAACTATGATTTAAAGACTAAAAATATACCACTTTCTTTATATGTACCAATATGTAACAATATGATCAAAACCATTATACACAAGAGGAGGAATCTTTGTCAGCCTTTTAAAAATGTCAGTGTTTTCAGAAGTGTACACATAATAATATAATAGATAACTTTTTGCTTGTATAAATATTTTTAATAGTCATATTTCATATTATGCAGTAATTTAATAATCTGGAGTAAGAACTTGCAAGACAAACTGAAGTAAAAACTTGTATGTAAACTAGATACTGTTATATGTTTTCCGACCTCTATTGATTAGTATTATAATCCTATAATTTGCACACTATTAGTTTGTCATTTATTAAACTATTTTAGATATTTCTAAGTCATGTGTATAATAAAAACACTTCAAAACTTGGTCATTTAAAAATTAAAAATAGAAATTAAAAGCAAAATAGAAATCTATGTTTAAAATTTATTAAATTAAATCATAGTATTTATTATGGTATACTATTTGTAATAATATTTAATATATTATAAAATGCTAAATATGTAGGGCCTACAGGGTTCCCAGCAAAAAGTCGTAATTATTAAAGAGTCGTCTGTAATTTAGTCATAATTAAAAAGGCGTACTGAAAAATTCGTAATTGAAAAGTCACAATGAAATAATCGTACTCAAATAATTGTATATTAAACAGTCGTATAGAAGATGTTGTCATTAAAAAGTCGTAAAGAAAATGTCGTTTTTTTTACAAAATAAAGTCGTAAATATTAATAAGACGTAATGAAAATAG
>JAUZND010060496.1:0-18255 GCA_034780555.1 Coelogynopora nodosa | reverse complement strand
ATTGAAATGGATTATAGTATTAGGTGTGTGAATGAGATGAAATGTGTGTATATTGAAATGGATTATAGTATTAGGTGTGTGAATGAGATGAAATGTGTGTATATTGAAATGGATTATAGTATTAGGTGAGAATAAATCCGAAAAACACTATTATTACCGAGTTAGTAGCGTGTTCTCGTATACGTTGCCATGAGAATACTATTTCAGTTATTGAGGACTCAATTGTGTATCGGCAGGCCTATAAAAGTAACTCGTTTTTATATTTCTAAATAAATTTAAGTCTCAAAAATGTAAGTTTGTGATTTTGTTAACTGCCACAATAAGCACAATAAAATATTTGATAGTATAATAAATAACACGAACAAAAAAATTGTTTTTAAACAGTGAAAAACATTTCAACCATAAACAATGAAGCCAATAAAAACAGATATATAGACAGGTTTTAAAATTGTATTTTTATATATAATTGATGGATCTTCTAAAACATTTGAATAAATATACATAACATGAACATAATTTTAAAATGACATGATGTAATATTATTTCTAAAAAACATATTATTATATACACATACACAAATAAAATACAAATCACAAACCAAAAAATAAACCATACAATTAATATGAATATGAATGTCGTCACAGCTTAACGGGTAATTAATTATGAGAATAGAACATAAGGTCTCCTTCATTCTTTAACAAATGAGATCATTATTTTTGATTACAGAATACAAAAACCTTGTTGAGAAATATACGCATTGAATAAATTTAGATTAAAAAATGTGCCTGTACACAACCATATTGGCTAATACAGATATATATTGTAGATAGGTTATATTTTATATATTACATATTAGACTTATTTTACATAAAAATCACTTAGCTACAAAGGAATGAATTTGTTTTGTGATACCTGCAACATTAGTTACGAGATTACTCAATCTATTAACGGGACTACCAGATTTTCTTCAGTATAGGTAACCTTGGAAGCTGTCTGATCAGCAAAGAAATCAATTTGTTTTAATTTCTACTTGCAATAGTTAGTTTCAATTTATGTGCAGAAGCTTTATATATATGTAGTTGCAGTATGTACATATTTGATACACATGATAATATAGAGTGATCAGATGGTAAGTGTTGTTGAACATCACGAGATAACCTGATGAACCTTACGATATATGGTCTGGTATTCTTACAATATATATATATATTATGTGTGTATATATAAACAGTCATTTCAGCAACAGCGTAAAGAATTAGATTTGCCCGCTAACAATACAAGTATCGCTAAAATACAGCTTTGAGTTCATCAAAATTCACGACCTTTCGACTTGTAAAGGTTAAGTTAATCTCGGAGTTGGAGACGTCGAAAGAAACCATCGATTTTTTGTATTTACACAAATCTATTTAATATTGATTCTGATTCAATGGTTGTATTGCGAGAAACAGATTTTTGTGGCCTTAGAAAGTGGTTTTTTGACATTACAATTTTGAATTCAAATTAAACCGCCAAATGTAATCGTTAAACATAATTCAGAAACGGCCACATCATAATTAAAAGCAACTCAATTTGGGTTTATGCAGTGGATTATTATAGATATTACACTGAAGACAGTTGGCAGAATATTAATGTATAGTGTGTTCTCTGATCCCATCATCGAGGGACAAATTTGTAGATTTGAATCTTCAAAGCCTACATTGCGCATCGTTCGATAACAAAATACCTTAAATTTTAAACAATACCTCAACATCATAGAGTAGACTGGATAGGTAGATAGATAGAAACTTTGCAGTCGCTAAACTATTATTATCGTGACAAAAACGATATTCTTGAAAGAGTCGATCGATACAAGATGATGCTTAACTGGGCTTCTTTTAGAAACAATTTTTACAACAAAATTTTTTTAGAAACAAGTTTTTTTTTTAATAATTATTTAATTTGTCTACGCCGTATCTCATTTAGCCGTATTATAGCACAATACCGTATAAAATCTCGTCGTGTAGGCTGCATATCGCCGACTAAAATTGTTAATATAGAAAAACGTATTAAGTCATCGTCTTAATTTAAGAGAAATGTTAAAGAGCTGCTAATGATTGCAGTATGCATCAATCATTTCCTTTGCTGTATAAGCTGACACTTGTCATTTTATCATTTTCGAACTAAAAAACCTCCAATATTTCATCAAATTATATAAATATTTGAAAAGTTCAATAAACAAATATAATAAATAGACATGAGTTTAGATTTTCAAAGCTGTAATAAACTAATAATAATAAAGAAGACCCACATTTTTCTTACAACACTTTCTTACAAATGGATTAAGCCCTTTTTGGTTTCTAACGAAGATACGAAATATTCTATTTTAATTTCTTTAAACTATTCTCAAACATTTCTATTTTTATAGTCACTTTGTCGGAAATTTTCAACAAAAATGTTTCGTAACTATATTTAATTTCAGTAAATAATTTTCTTGTTGAAATAAAGTTAACTCCATACACGCATAAACATAACTATGGAGCTATATGTTTGATATTTGGACAGAATAAACTCGTGCCTTATGTTTACCAACAGCAAGGAACTAAGTATAGTTTTTCCTTTGACTGCTGCACGTATTATTGAGTAAGTTTACTTTCTATAAATCAACAATACTTTTTACGCATATATATGCAGAGCACAGGCTTAAAAGAACAAACATATAACTCTTCTGTGGGTTCATAATTGTAACTACTTCTATCAATTAATAGTGATCAATGAGTTAATTAATACCCAACTGTTTGTGACAGTGTTTAAAATGAGATATTATTCACATACCAAAATGCAATGTTGTAAATGATTGATCAGACAACAATAATTGATAGCTGTACATTTCTTAAATGGAGAGCTAAATACTAAAACAAATAAGGAACAAGTGTACAATGTACAAATAAATAGTCATACAACACGAGGCTGTCAAGCAGCAGACGTTAATTCGATCCAGTAATACGGAAGGAAGTATTCTAATATAAACATCATTTCAGTGTCATATTTCGTGTCCGTTAACTAAGAAAACTGTACATTAGAATATCAACTTCGGTTATCGACTGAATTCTTAGTATACGCACATACGAATAAGGTAATGTACACACAACACACGTAATTTGACCACGAGAAAGTTTTTGTTGGGCCGCATTTGTTGTTGAGAATAATATCACAAGAGATTCCTTGCCGTACAAAACATGGTTCAATTCACAAGGGCTATACGGTTCCGAATGTAGACTGTATGTAATTCAAGGTCACAGTACATGTGTAAACCCCAAATACAAAGGAAGATACACACTTGATAGGAGATAAGTAAAAGTAATATATTATCATATCACTCCGTGAGAGTTACGTGAGATAAAATAGTTTTTAAAATTCTGTGAAACACGACAATGAATATCGTCCGATCAAGTTCAAAAATACTGAAAATGGGTCATTGACCACACTTCTAGGGGTTTCACTGTCTTATCAAAATATAGGTACAGTTAAATTAATATATAATATTTTAAATATAATAAAACACTTAGGTATGTAAAGTTTACAATTAAAAGACAGTTAGCTACAATTTAGGCAAAAAATGGTGGTTTACAAAATAAACCTATCACGAATAGTATTTGAAAAGTTAGTCTTTCTGATAAGTTAACATATCTTATAGCTAATAAATTCATAATGTTAAAAATTAAGTACACTTTTTTATTTAAAAGTAGCAAAGCAACTTCATCGAGACTCGAATAAAGGATGACAGTGTATATTGCTGTGGAAGATACTATTAAAATAATGTTTAATTATGAGCAGCTAGAAGAACATAATATCTTGTAAGTATCTAAGTTGAGGAAACTAAAGTGGTGAAGCTAGCACCAACTCGAACTTACTTTAATAGGATCATATTCCTACATACTACTATAAGTAGTATCCATCACAATGTCACATATATTTCCTATTAATATTAAATTATTAAAATAACGGTACAATATTTTGCCGCAATTTATATCAGTTATGTCTCAGTTATAATATGTTATATGTATCAGTTATATATCAACGAGCAAATAGCATAACATATTACAAAAGACGGTCCACTCGAAGAAATACATTAATTAAAAGCTGTTTCATTTAAAATGAGATAACCTGTAACATTATAATTATTGCATGATAATGATTCTTTGAACAAAATCTTTTATTATATTAATGATGTTGTCAATTTAAATATTTGTCTCCTGTAAATTATTATTCCTTCTTGACTGAGTTAAATTCGTAAGTTGCTTAATATATAAACTTGTATTTCCTATTCTTTATTATTTTAACGATTTATGTTATGAACTAATTTTATAATATATTCTATTTAATTAATCAGTTAGCATTACATCAAGTCAACATGAGACTGGATTCGATAAGTCGACTAAAATATGTTTATCACAGTTGCTTCATGCTCCTAATACCATTAGAGGATTCAACAAAACAAAATACAAAGTTCACAATGATTTCAAAAGACATATGACTGCGGACGATACTGTACATACAAACCTCTGATGTAAGATATAACACTAAAATGATAAAACAGAACAGGACTTCCGTCCAAATGGCGCCGAAAACATGTGAAATACAGTTAACTATAACAGACTTCGAATGAAGATACAAAGAAGGAAGGAGGTTGTGTCAAGCAACGGAGGTCTCCTCTGTGTTCACAGCCACCTCATACTTCTCCTCAGAGTCCTCGAAACTCTTGAAGAACCGTATTCGAGACATCCTACGTCGAAGCAAAGTCGGTCGGTGCTGGATGGAGAAATGAAGTACAAACAAAGCAGTCTATGAATACTGGATCAGAACTGAGTCAAAACTTGAGGGTACAAGCAAAACAGTCTATGAATACTGGATCAGGACTGAGTCAAAACTTGAGGGTACAAACAAAACAGTCTATGAATACTGGATCAGAACTGAGTCAAAACTTGAGGGTACAAACAAAACAGTCTATGAATACTGGATCATCACTGAGTCAAAACTTGATGGTACAAACAAAACAGTCTATGAATATTGGATCAGAACTGAGTCAAAACTTGAGGGTACAAACAAAACAGTCTATGAATACTGGATCATCAATGAGTCAAAACTTGATGGTACAAACAAAACAGTCTATGAATACTGGATCATCAATGAGTCAAAACTTGAGGGTACAAACAAAACAGTCTATGAATACTGGATCATCACTGAGTCAAAACTTGAGGGTACAAACAAAACAGTCGCAACATTAATAATATTTTTATTGAAAAAACATTTAATACAATATATTATTCAGTTTTTCAACAGGGTGTTAATTTATTATACTTCCGTTATTAGATATTTAATGACATAGTGTATGACAACATTTGATTGACAGAAAGCTTTGACCGTCTAACCTCAATGAGCCAAACTCCGGAGCAAGTGAAGGGATTCCTGTAGGAATAGTAGACCCAGAAGATGACCGCCATCAGGAGGGAAAAGAGCAGCAGTGAGCAGAACACAACCACCGCAATGGCCGTCTTCGTGAGCAGAGCTGCAAGAAATGGAGGGAGGGAGGCACTAAAGTGATCTGATAGAGACACCTGCTTGTTGTCATGATTCATAGACGCGAGAAGGGGTGCAGTTATAATATGAATGATCCCTTCGTCTGTGGACATACTTTATAGGGTTGGCTCCGCGGAGGGGGGTATTTTACCCCCTCTCCCTGGAAAAACAAACTTTATATTATTCAATGGAGATGAAATTTAGAATACTTCGAACGACTTGTCGACATTTTTTTACTTTTCAAAAGAATTAATCATTTCTTATACTTTCAGTTCCAGTTTAGGAAAACTATGGGGAAATAGCCATATATGCCATAACTTTTGATAAATCCAACCAATTTACTTGATTATTTTTGCATCTGATTTCAGATCACGAGACATATAATAGTTTGGTATATTAATATACAATATATTAGTATTCTACTTATTTAAATAAACCATAAGTAGTACAAATGTTATATGATTATTTTAATAATTTATTTAATTATTCAAGTTAAATATATATTTTACGACAAACTTATTTTTTCTATTAATATTACAAGTTGTGGCTCCTAAAATCACAAATAAGAAAACACAGAGGGGGGGGGGGGGTGGTTAAAATAGTTTAAATTGTCTCTGGTATAAAATATGGTAAAATATTCAAAATTATATTTGTTAATTTTTTTAATTTTAGTTAGATACAAGAATTTTAGCCACTGAGTAAATAAATTTCTTATCAAAACCTTATTTTCTTTGAAAAAAATATAGTAAACCCCCTCCACGGACGAATCTCTAAATTTGTCAATTAAGAGATATCTGTGGGCATTTTAAACCCATTTTAATAATGTTCTAATAATACATCTTTTTTTTAATCAAATGTTTCAACATTATTGCACACATTTTACAGGTGGTATTTTACTCTAATTATAAATATGTTTATAAAGCAAAATTCATGCAAAATCCCTTCACGCAAAAATGCAAAAATTGTATTTTTCATAAAACGTGATGATGGCGTTTGAAGAATAGTTTTAAAACTAGGTACACTGAGTAGTTACATTTACCCAACTAAACTCTGTATGTATAATACATAAACTTTAAGATATATTATAGATGTTACTAAACATTACAAATACTTCAGTAACTAGATAATCTCATCAAAATTTACAATATATAATATAAAATAGTAAACTCACGGCATTCTGAGTTGGAATTCTGAAAAAAATAGAAAAAAGGGCAATATTACAAGCTGGAATTTGTGCACTTTGAAAACTGAAATAGAAATAGAATTTGTTGGAAAATAATCACATTCTCCTACAGCACCAGAAAACAAGGGCAAACCCCTGGAGCATTGACAATCTTGCGGTTGAGAGAATTGAAAGAGAGCGGAACTCTAAACACACACCGCTAAAAGTAAGATAAATGAGAGGGAATTGTTGTAAACAGTGAGAAAAGTTATCAATTATCCGAGTATACATTTGTTGTTGGAAGTTCTATCTCCCCTGTTGGAAGTTCTATCTCCCCTGGGGCCTTCGAGTAAGGCACAAACGAGCGGAAGATGATGCAGAGCAGAGGAAAGAGGCGGAGCCAGTGTTTCATAACATAATATCATTTGCAGAGGAGATAATTGCTGGATAACTACACTGGAGCTATAATAAACATACTTTGTGGTGGACTGGAGTAGCACATCAACAGAACCCCGGCAATACTGTTACTGTATGGAGGAGAGGGCAGTTGCGGAGTAGTTATGCTGGAAGTGTGAAGAACAACAACTTGAAGAGAGAACAGATTCAGCGGCAAAGAAGCAAAATTGGTATCGATGTAAACCAAGCCCGATACACCGGTTGATGCCAACGTTTCGACATCCTCTTCGCCTTTCAAATGCATCACGCGGTCAATAGAGGTGTGTACTGTGTACAAGAACCCCGCAACTTCTCCCCCCTCTCTCGTCTCCTAAATCCAGGCTGTTGTAGTGATCTCTTCAGGTGTCTATAAGCGGCGCAGGAAATCTCTCTCTTTCTCTTGCTCTGCACTCTGCTTTGGGATAGAATGGAGTGTAAGACGCAACTAAAACCAGATATCACTTCAAATAAAACACTTCAATGCCAGCGGAATGGTGTTAAAATAGTCCCGTTTTGTAATAAGTAGCCTGCCAATTACATGTAGTGTACATCCATTGAAATGCAGGCAGAACTACTTAAGTTAACGCTAGCGGCATCAGACACTTTTGGTGGGGAAAGGGGGTTGGGTCAGATGTTCGCTTATTTCTGTCAATTGTTTTATGATTCCAAAACCCTATTGATTGCGCTAAGTAGCCCTGTAGGTTTATTGAAAAAACTTATTGTCTTTCTAGTGTAAAGGGAAGAAAAATACGATTGAACTTTGTAACAATACTAAAATCTCTCTCAAATATTCTATTCTGTGAAATCATGACATTCATTTATTTAATATCTTTTCGCACTGTTTTATTAAAAATATATAAACGTTTAGGTATTGCATACAAATATTATAGTGATATTTTTATTAGCATGCAATACCTCAAAGTTTGTATATTTTAATAAAACATTAAGAAAAGATGTTTAATAAATTAATTTGATTTAAAAGTTTAGATGGGGTCTTTTTTATATTACTTTTTAAAATAAAAAAATAAAAAAACGTAATAAAAAAACACCCCGTCAAAACATTTTCAATTAAATTTAAATAAGGTAATTATTATTCAACTGTTCTGCAAAAAATAAATAAATTTAAAATATATATTTTGCATTCATTCATGTTTACAAACTAAAATGACCATGTTTCGACAATTTGTATTAAAAGACAAACGAGGAAATAGTTGTCACCAACCACATGATTCGAATGAATGGAAGAGACAGGATGGTTACATGTTGGGAACTGCTGAAGGCGCGATGAATATACTGTAGGCTACCTTCATAGAGATGGCGTGTTTGTTAATTCAATTCATTAAGTATTCATTACATCTCCGTCAATGTTACACTTACATTCCGCATCATTACATGATCAAATTGATTACAAAGGATATAAGTCGTTTTGTGACTAAAATATAAAATTGACTAAATTCATTAATATATATATATATATATATATATTTAGAATTACCATGTCATATAATGCAGAAAAAGTCAAAACATGAAGAGCATGGAGGGGAGGGAGGGCAGGAAGGGGAGGGAGGGAGGGCACCTCACCAAGAGATGACATTTGCGCTGCTCCCAATCTTGCTTGAGTCTGTCAGTGCCAGAACTACAACGTTGAGCAGACTCGCACCAGGAGCAGTTGAAGCGGAGTTGACTGCTCAGACAAGCGCTACACGTCACCTGCTCAACACACGCTGTGTGGGTGTGGAAGCGGAGAGGAACTATCAATGTATAATAGTAGTTGATATTTTCAACAAATTAAACTGGATAAAGATTAATAGCTCTGGTATGAATAATATAAAATGAAAGTATCAAGCCTAATATTTTAAAAATTTGATTTAAGCTGTGTATATTTATAAAATCAAACTAAAATTTACATACCGTGAGTAATATGTACTGTATTTTCAATATTCTATACTGAATGGTAATAAGATTAAAACAGATGACTTATTAATCAATGTAATGATATGTTCCTCTTTGGTGAAGATCGCCGCTTTAAGAACTTTGAAATTATAAAATGCTCTAATATGAAAGTTAAGCAATACAAATCTACTATGAGGCGGGGAAAATGATTAAATATAAGAAATGTATATATGTGAAATATATTCAAATGATTAAACAAGATAAGCTTCAATTCTCATTCTTTTGTTTTAAATATGATGTGCATAATTTTGGAAATTGAAAATAGAGTTGGACTCATAAATAATATACTTATATAATCCTAGAACTATATCGCGCGGAATTTTCATAAGAAAGGTTGCAAAATGGACATCATTTTGTTTCTTGTGCAATAAGTATGAAATCAGTGACATTTCAAGACATCTGGGACATCAGCAACCAAAACCTAAAACCTAAAATATAACAATTATCACCATCAGCATGTTCTGCTCTAATCCACATAAATTCAATGATAATCATGACCAGCAATAAAGCCAATATCATATTCTTACAAAACAACTACTCCTCAAATTGAGCATAACCTAAGTCGACATAAAACTATAAACTTGATAAGTGAACTTATCGATTGTAAGAAACATTTACTTTTAAAACTCCACTATCGAGTAATAGCTGCTTAAAGTTCCATTCTCGATTATTACAAGTCCCACGGGCATCGATACAAAGTGGACCATTCTTTGATAATACGCACAACTGTCAACAGACTTCGATTTGTTAAAAGCTTGTTTTCTCGGCACATGATGGACGGCCAGACTAGCGGCTGATATTCGAGTTAAAGAATATATTATATATACAACATCACAGCTGGACCTACATTAAAGTATTGTGAAGATTAGGAAGGATCATACTCACTCTTATAGGGAATAAGCACGACAACAGTAGCGTCCTGAATGTACCGCTTGTCAATTTCAACACGATGGTATTCAATAATTTTGCGCTTGAGGTAGCCTGTAAAGAGCAACATATTCATATCCGATAACATATTTTATCATTATCATTAATATTTTTTACAATTAGTTTTTTTATTTAATTTTCAGTTTTGAGCATAAATTTCTCTAATCAATTTGGTCAGTAAAAAGTTAATATCATTTATAAACACATTTCTTTCTCTATATATATACGATCGAGTTGTATTTCAGATTTGTATCCATTAAAAACATTATCACACATATAATAGTTATTAGAAGTTATTAAAAGCATTTATATATTACATTGTATAAACATTATAATAGTGAAAAATAACCATTTAGCTGGCGATGTAAAGAAACAGAACTCAAATAATCAAAACATAGGTGTAACATTTGTTCAGTGGCTATCTTAAGACTTTCCCAGAATTCAAAAACCGGTACGAACATTGTAACATTAGGAATAATTTTTACAGTAACGAAAGTATTCTTCCCTTTTTTAAACTTACACAAATAATCCATAAAAGAAAACATAATTGTTTGTTGCTATAAAATAACAAATATATAATTCTTGTAAAGAAGACAGAAGACAAGACTGAACAACAAACATTTCCAACAAAGTCACGAATTAATTCTCTTACGAAGATCATCCTGATAGTAAGCATCAGAGAGTCCAACTTCCATCAGAGAACTTTCCATGTCCGATTTCTGCGGTACCTAAAAGGCAGTTCAACACGTGGACAAAAAAACTGATTACTTGCACCCAACGTACATACAGGGACCACTTCGTCTCACGGGATAACTAACATCTAAGTAAGCAGTGTTCTATATTAGTGTACCCCTAGGCGCGCTAGTAGTCGTTAGTAATGTAGCAGGCTAGAGAATCTCTGGCACAGTAAGTTGAGAGCAAGAGTGACCCCGAGTGTAAACCATTTATTTTGAATATTAGGTGTATTTATTTAGTACGATTCTGTAAATGTGATGGTAAAGGTTATAAGCGATCATTAACCGCAGATAACGGTCTACATTAGAGTAAGAACCAGAATCAGATGTTCCTCAACTGAATATATAAATGTCGATAGTATTGGTATAGTGCACAAGTACTGTATGTGGCTAAGTAGAAATGAGGCAGACAGTCTATCCAGTAGCTGGTAGCAATTAGGATAAAAGATACTGCAATAAAGTTGCAAAACTTAGATATCAAAGTTAAGGTGCAGCTTATAGACTTAAATTGGTAATTTGATAGTTGAAAAAAAGTAACAAAATGTATTTAAGACATTTAAACATTGATTTTTAAAATACTTGATGCATTCAATGGAAAACGAGGTGACCTAAATATTATTGAAAATAATTAATTAAAAATTAGACAATATTAATTTTATATCTTCATTAAACTTGTCTATAAACTTTCAATTATTAAATTCTTTATTCAGACTGAGTATGATTGATGCTTTAATCCTTCCTGATATATCATTGCGTGATAAAAGATATAACAAAAACTCTATTCAAAAGTATAAAAGAAATCAATAAAAAACTTATAATTAATATTTAAAATGTATTAAATGTTGTATTTAAATTATTTACGGATAAATAGTGGTTTGAAAGATTTTTCCCACTATACATTAAATTCATGGTTTTATTCAAATTCAAATAATTAATTATATTATTATTTCAAATGTAAACAACAACAAAAAGTATTAAACATTAAGATTATAAATAAAATCGTAAAACAGATGATTGCAAATAGACAATTATAAAATATAATCAAACAATATATGCAGAAAATAATTTAAATAATATATCACAATAATTTATGTATTAAATAGTAAAGATTGTAACACACTATTACAATAAATAAGATATTCTTCATCTCATTTTAATCATGTTTATAACAGTTTAATGATCCATGAACCTGATGCCAGTGTATCAGACTGTCTAGGACACCGTGTATAAATACAAATCAATATTCACAAGATGAATGGTTCAAATTGATTGTAAGACCTGAACTATCATCCCCTTTGTGTGTCAATAGGTACCATTTAAGTGTCATGTGTCCCCGTCATCGTAAACATCGAAACCATTTTTATTGAATCACGGTAGCAGCAACAATGAACTAAAAATGAAACTTATTCGCCTAGTTAGTCACACTAGTGTAATAAGTGTTGTTAAAACAGGAACGTTGACTTCAAAACCAATAAAATGAATTATAAATGAATTCAACATCTGTAAATAAGCTGAATAATTCTCACGATACGATTATACTATAAAGCCAGATGACTATTCTAGGATCAAAACTTGATACCTTTGAATCTCCAAACAACCAAGGGAACAAGGGGGATAACAAATACACATATTTCTTTTATTATCTGTAGGAAAGAGGTTTACCCAAAATATGTTCATAATTGTTTTAGAAGACAAAATGATCATATGGATTGGATTGGTAGAAGTGACATTAATTTTTTTTAAACACTTATTTTGTTATATAATAGGTTGGACATTTGAAATGCGTTGGGGAGATTAGCATAAGGTGACCCTTAACATTTAATTCATGGGTTACGATTCTATGATCTTATCAGTGAGTTCCTACATAACATGAGTTTCTCAACCATTTGAAATATTTATTAGAAAGTTTTCACATTTCATTATTGAACCTATACACTATATAAAAACATAATTCGAAGAATGAAAATAATATATTATAATCAAAACATCACATATTTAGTCAATCAAAATAAACAACAAAAATAGTAAGTCTGTAATAAAACTTGTTTTTTTCCTAATCGTAAACAATACATATAGATTAGCAGTCATAAATTATGTTATTAATAAAAGCGTTTGTTATATCCCAACTTTTTATAAGACATCATCTAATATATGCAACTCATCAAAAAATGATAAAACGTGTTTTTAGAGAGAAAAAATCGAGGAGTGTGACAATCTTTTTGAAATGTCAAAAACATCCTTGTGACATTTGTCTTTAAATTTCACATTCATAAGTGGAATACATTTTGAATTACAACCGATAAGATTGTGTAATTTTTAAACCCCCTCGTCCTTCGCTTTTTCTACAGTTAATCATTGACAAAGCTTTCAATAAACGATTACATACCGTGTGCTAATGATACATTGTAATCAATACGAAGAATTATTTTGTTATATTAAAAGAAAAGCATACTTTTACTTAACATATTAGAAGACAAGGTGAGATAACATTAATATTTTCCCACTCCTTCCTATACATACACCAGAACAATGCCAATACAACGAATTTACCTTTTTATAAGCGAAGATGATCGTACCGTTCTGGTAGAGTGCCACTTGAAATGTGAAACTTCCCGCTACAAAAGAGAACCGTTAAGTGTTGATTTATGGGAGAGGTCAATCAATTCAAAACAAATCAATACAAATATAATATGAAAAATAAAGTTTGCTTCACTCCCTATTTTATGCACAAGAACAATGGTGCTGCCTTATTGTAAAGCGAAAAACAAACACAAATATTTGGCTATTGTTTCATAATTACGCAACATCGTAGTCTGTGATGAAGCATGTTATAGCATCTTATAAAGTATTACAAATTTTGACATACTAGTAATAAACTAAAGAATGTTACCTATTTAATATTTATTACGTATTTTCACAACAAGCAAGGTAAAATTAAATCAGTTAGATTATAATAGCAGTTTCAATTATAAGTACAGTATGTACAATAGTAAGCTATCAATTGAAATAACAATACAATCAAAATTGAGCGTTCCTAAGTCTAACAACACTAAAAAGAATGACCATTTTGGAAATCTGTGTTTCTCTTATTTCAACTATATAAGATCAAGGGAATATTACAAAACGGAAACGTGTTTTCTTAAAATTGTTTTTTTTATTATAATTTTAACAGAACAAAAGTAATCTCTTCCTATGCCAATACCCTATATGAGTGATTGCATTTATTGTCTATCTTATGCCTTGTATCAAATATTGAAATATACCTAACTAACAGTTCGTAGTGACTGTTTATAGAAAAGAAATATATTGTTAAAAATCCTATAATATAATTTGCACAAGAACGTTCCAAACAAGACAATATTTAATGCCATAAGATTATTATAAAAAACAAGTTTTCATGTAAAATAATGAGACAGTTAATAATGAATTAAGGAAACGTATAGAGACTGTCCAAACGTATACTAACAATGCCCTTAGAAACGCATGAAAATCAATGTATGTCGAAGAAATTGAAGATTTAGAACAATAGAAAAATACTTAAAGCGTTTCTCGCAATTATTCATAATGGGAAAAAACTTATGTAACTTTCTTATTGTATACATTCAATAAAAATACAGCACATGAAAACATTTCTAAATTGCTATAAATTAAAATAATAAATAGAGATATATGTAGGATTTTTCTAAAATGACAGACATTTTAACTTGACTTGAATTTTAACTTAATTTTAATTAAATTAAATTAATTTAATTAAATTAATTTAACTTAACTTGAATTTAAACAGACTTGACATTTTAAATGTCAAGAAAATAAGGTAACGAAAATGAAATATTCCAGTAATAACAATTTGAATTGTTTTATATATTAGATGTGACAAATGTGAGTTTAAACCATCAGTAACAATAATCTGACAGTTCAGTTCCGACGGGATGAGTATCGTCTCATATTTTAATTTCCAATCTTAGGAGAACAATTTATCCAAATCACACCGAAGTCAGAAAAGAAATCCCTTTTCATTAGAAAATCAAGTAGCCTCTCATTCTGCTGAGGCGAAATTAATCAGAGAAACCTAACTAGGCCGGATGTCAATCTAAAACGACTAATTCACGCGCACACACACTCCACCCCACAGACCTCCTCTCTCTTTCCCCTTTCACTGTAGCTCAATATAACGGTCAATGCATGACCCAAAAACACTGCATGCACTGTGTAGTGTATGTCTCGAAGGAATGGCCAGAAAAGAATGCCCACATTTCGTCCGACAACGTCATCGTCTGTCCCTTAATACGGATTGAAAGTCCGGTTCTCCGTGAATCGCATGGATCCTAGAACCGATCAAATCCCCTGTTATCCCTCTCCTGGCTCTCGGCTTTTCCTTCTGCTCTCCACAGTGTAAGCGCTAACTCAAGTTTCATATCAAAGAAAGACGACCCGAAAAAACCCTCCCACTTTCTTCAGTCACTAAAAATCAAATAGCTTAGGAGACTCGTTCCCCTTTCTTCTCCTCCCCCAAAAACTCAGTGGCTGGATAATCACATTGTTCAATCATCAAATGCAATTATAACATGCAACAAGGGCTGGATAATGCACATCTCACTCCGGTTCTTTCCGCCGAGGATGAAGGCGGGTGTCGTCTTCGACAAGGCAGAGAAGAGTTCTCCCCTTCGCGGCCGGCTATGGCTATGTGTGGCAGTGAATATCACCAGATAGTAATTAACTGCATAGATAGTTATCTGCCAACTAGCGATGAAGACGAATGAGGTGAAGTGAACGTTCGTTCGTTCGTTCGTTCGTTCGTTCGTTCACATTCACTCGAAGAAAGGGAAGATAATTTAACGACTAATTTTAATTTAACTGAACGTTCAGAAATTAGTATAAAGAAGGACGTCAAGATTAATATAATATAATAGAATAGAAACTGTTATGCTGAAAGATATAAAGTTCTTTCATTGAAATTGACCGTCTTGTCTACAGTATAAGTAAAACATATTCACATTTTTCTTAGAAAACATTACACATATCGATGTTCATCAATTATAAGAAAATATTAATTTCAAATTCCCAACATCTGAAAGGTTATATTAGTTGACGTACGAAAAGGTAGCAATTGAGAAATAAATCCAAGATTACTCACAAACAATCAATCAGGTAACATTATCAAAATAATTATTAATACGAAATAGACAACAATTAAGTATAAATATGTCCTGTTTTCTCTATTATTTAATATTATACTTCCCAACAGAAAGTTCCAGGTGTGTCACCAGCTGCAGTACCCCTAAATAGTATGAACCACTTCTAGTGATCCCTCCACCATAAATTCACCTAATAAAGGTGAATATTTTCACCTGCGCAGCATTATAAGACTTAGCAATATTAGAGAGAAAAAACATCGAAATATAAATTTCATAACTAAAAATAATAACAGTAACATTGTAGCATATATAATAACAAAAAGTAGTCAAGGTTAGCTCAAGTTAGAAACACATAGCAACAGATTATTTAACGTTATATAGAATTGAATACATGCTTTAGTTAGTTACGTAAGTAACGATCGATAATTAATATGTTTGTGTGCATTTGACGTTTATGCATAATACAAATAATAAGTGATTGTTTCAAAAACTTTTGTGAGCAATATGAATTTGAAAGACAATAACCCTTATCAAGGAAAGGTAAGCTCAAGAGAATAATATAGAATATTCATCACGACTAGGTACTCGTTAAGTTTTCCAACCTGCTGTGCATCAAACTAATATATATAATATAAATGAACTACAACATGCCCAACAATCCTTATCCTAAAGGCACAAAACCATCCATTAGATACATCACTACACAATAAAAATGTTTCCGGAACATATTGGATAAAATGAGACCCTCTATATATATTTATTTATTTTTAGGTCGCATATATTCATTCAAATTAAACATTAGTCAAAATGTAAGTCTTGCAGATTAATATAAATGTACTTCATTACATTAAGTTAAATGGACAGTATTGTATTTCAGAAGTTAATAACTATTGTCAGAAGTTCCCAACGTAAATAATTAGGCTTTCTCAGTACATATAAAAGTCAACTTAACAGGAATGGTAGGAATATATATACATTATATAACACTAATATTAATCAAATAAAAACTATATTATGTATTTAAAATATAATGTTTAGACAAATTAAAGTGAAAATACTATTTTAAAAAATATAGGGGAAATATTAAAATTCGGCATTCAATTTACACTTTTCAGTTATTATTTAAGTCATTGAATAATTATTTATTTTTACAATTAAACGGTGAATGTAAACATGTCCAATTGGTGCATTTGAATGACAAAGTACAGAGCTAGGTGTTGAGAACGTCTTCAAAGGACACAACAGCTAAGCACACAGAGATAGGGAATAATGGATCTTCAAACTCCCAATAACTCCAAACATAATGCCGAGTCTGTCAGCATATTTAATATTCTATCAACGATATAAAGCCGCAACATAAATGACCGATATGAAGTTAGTAGGAAGGCTTCCTGACAAATGCCAACTTACCCTTGGGGTTATTCTGCAGACGAATGTTCTGCCAGAGAACCATGAACAAATCGCCTATAAAGTGAGAGGATATAGAAACGATTGTACATATTATGGCAAATATATTATGAAGTTTTAATATAAAGGTTTCATACTTTTTATTTATTTAAAAATTAAAATATCTATAACAATACAAAATCTACATGTTTAGTGTAATATATTTAGTTACATGTGTTTTGATGAAAATAAAATATAAATATACTTCACAAACGAAGAATTAATTTTAACAATCAAACCATTTTTCATATTTTTTATTTAACAGGCGTTTTAGGATAGAGAAATATTAGAAAACATTTCCGATAATTACGTCCTAATTACGACTATAATATTCTGCCATAAGAACTATCAGGTGAAACCGACTGACAAATGACATCATTTTATTAAATATTGGTGCCTTCAGGTGACAATCAGTGATTTAAAATAAAATCAAACTGACACAAGCAGAGAGAATATGTTTGGAGAATAAACATCACCATAAAAAGGGGTTAAATATTATAATTTAGAGAAAACGATATAAACTCGTTAAAGAAGGAATATAACATCAAATGTGTAACATTCTTAGCCGTGATATTGAAACATCAAATGTATAACATTCTTAGCCGTGATATTGAAACATCAAATGTATAACATTCTTAGCTGTGATATTGAAACATCAAATGTATAACATTCTTAGCTGTGATATTGAAACATCAAATGTATAACATTCTTAGTCGTGATATTGAAACATCAAATGTATAACATTCTTAGCTGTGATATTGAAACATCAAATGTATAACATTCTTAGCCGTGATATTGAAACATCAAATGTATAACATTCTTAACATTTGGTGATATTGAAACATCAAATGTATAACATTCTTAGCTGTGATATTGAAACATCAAATGTATAACATTCTTAGTCGTG
>JAUZND010060485.1:0-18256 GCA_034780555.1 Coelogynopora nodosa | reverse complement strand
CTGACTATGTTGTTGTATTTTGCTGTTAATATATACTGACTATGTTGTTGTATTTTGCTGTTAATATATACTATATAGTATAGTTAATCATAATACAAACTTTGGATTATCATGATTATATATTTTTATTTTTCAACTTTATAAAATTCTATGTCGTAGGGACTTATAAATCACCCAAATTGTTTGATAATGTCCATTTATCAAACAATAATAATTCATTTACAGCCAGCAAAAAATGGATATCTTATTTTTATAATAATTATAGTAAGGATGTGTAAGTATAGTGTGATTTACATTAAATGTTAATGTTTTTATTTCACTCGTCATAAAAATACACTTCTACATAATTAAGTCAATTCAGTAGTAAAGCCAAACTGGCAAAACTCTCGGAGTAAAATGACCACGAAATAATTATGGCCGGAACTTGACACCATAAATGTTTATGACTCAAACACTACGAGTTCTAGACTTATGAAGATTTTTTAATATTTAAAAATAAATATAACTATTTCCTAGCAACTTATAATATGAAAATATTGTATATATAATTGTATAATTATGTAATTTGTTGCATTGCAACTTGGTTTGATTTTTATATATTGTTATTATCACCTTTTAACGTTTTCAGCACAATGGGATTTGTGTATCTGTGTATTCTGATAATGTATTTATAATTCAATAAATAATTGCGGTGGTTCATAATAGGTTTAAATAAGTTCACATTTAATCAAATAAATGTAATGTAATATTTATAAATATAGTTGCTTAAAATACTCGTTTATGCCGCAAGCATGTAACTGATCCAGCTGTATCGGTATTAGTAAATTATTTCCTTTTTTTTATCTCAAACTAAATATGGCAACCGCATTTCCGTGTTCAAGGAAGGACCTTTATAACAACAGCACTATTTAAATGTTTAAAATAATGTATACTTTAATATACCCCCAATACAACATATAAAATAAATTTCTATTCTAGGTCATCAATTTAACAGTCCAAATTATTATCTAGGGTAAACTGAGTATAGTCCATGCATTCTTTCTTCGTATTGTTTTGCCATTTCGATATCATTGGGATTTAAGTTTTTCCTTCCGAACAGCAGTAACTTTTAATAATTCAAACAAATTAACATTTTCATTATCTGTATTACTTATGTATTATATTTAGTAAAATCTATGTACAATAGTGAACATTTTATCATTAAGTTTGTTAACAGTTTAATATTTATGAAAGATGTTGATGTTTATTCTTTTCATATTGTACCATACTGGCGGAGTTTAGTTTTGTGCTATGGTTAATGTTTTTTCTTAATTTATAAAATTATGTAAATAACTTTAATATTTAATATGTTTATTTTATCATAACATATTGACTATTACGACAAGTATGTACTTAAGCTATAGATATAAACATAAAATGTTAAAATTAATCTAGAAAATTTAAACTACTAGATTAACAATAATTAATGAGAAATAAAATTGATTATAAGAAAATTTAATTTAAATTTGTTTGTATCAGTTTTTAATTATCATTTATGAAATATACTTAAAGTTTGATAAAATAGACTCTAAATATAATATCTTTTAAAGTTGCAGTTTAAAACCATAATTTACAATCTAAAAATATATTTAACAAGAATATCGTTTATTATGGTGTTTAGTAACATTAAAATAAATGTTCATTTTAACATTACTATAAAAAACTTAAACTTAATTTTAAAGTTTTTAATTATGTAACATCTATTCATTTTCTGAAATAATGGAATAAACTTAAGTCAATTGTGTCCTTCGAACACCTTGCCAAACAAAAGCTCTAAATATCGAAAAAAAAGTTGAACATCTGCAAGCTTAGACTTCTTCAATGTTAATTAATACAATACAATTGATTTTTTAAATGAAGCATTTTAGGAATTATCAGCTCTGCTTGATTATAATGTATTATTCTAAAATAATTTCAATATGTTTTCCGATATTATATTTCATTTTTAATGTCATCAAATTACGTATATTGGTCCTAACCTACGTTTGAAATTTAATCTAAAGTTGATGTAATTATAATACTTATTTGAACATTATTTTCATTATAAAAATTAACGTTAAATGTATGTTTCACATTTATGACTTATTAAGTATTTGTTTATTTTATTAATAGTATACAATTATCAGTATAAATAACAGCTATAAAACACAATCTGTAGTTTACCTAAACAAAAAAATCGTAATGGGACAAACAACACGATTATAAAAAAACATTGAAAAAAGCAACATATACTAATGTAACTATAAACTCTCAATATGACCGCGCTAAATCTTACATTGACGAATTTGTAAACATAAAATATTCCTACTCTAACATGAGGAATAAAACTACACAGTGGATTAGCGTAAATGTTCTTCACCAATTCGTCAGTTAGAAGTTTACTGTTCCACCAATCATCTAAAATAATTAAAGTATAAATATAACGTAAATTATTGCATTTTTAAAAGTTTTATATTAATTATTTAGTCAATATGGGAGTGGAACATTTTCCAAAAAATATTTCACGTGTTTTGTTCATATATCGACCTCCTTACCCGTTCATAAGCTGCAGCAACCATACTTTATTTTATCAACACGAAATAATTATTGCGGCTGTTATAATAGCAATTTTGGGGATGTGTGCGGTGACACTGAATGTATTGATGTTTATTGCATTTGTGATGAACTCTGGTATGAAAAAATTGCCATGTGCACAAATTATTCAGTATCTTCTAGTTGTATCTGATGCTGTCATTGCAATCTATTGTATCCCTATCTACACAATAATGTACCTCTGTGGTTACTTTTTACCTTTACCAGTTGGTTTTTGTTTGGCCTTTAATTTTGTTATGCTTCTTTGTGGACACATAAATAAGTGGGGTGTAGCACTAATATCTTTTGAACGACTAATTGCAATAAGTTTCCCACTTAAACATCGAGCATATTTTACAAAGAAAAGAAAATCCGGTTTGATTATCTCTTTCTGGGTATTTAGTACAGTGGCTTTATTTGTTGAAATTGTAATTTGGCCATTTATAAACGGGTATCTGTGGTCAATGCCTTTTGCTGTATGCGATTCACCGATGTTTCACAACCTTCTTGTGGTAATCACAAATCGTATACTTTCATGGTATGTTCGGTTTCTCTAACTATAATTTGTTACATACTACTCATTTGGTCAGTGGTGCGTACAATAAAGAAGATGTCATCTGTAATTGATTTGCAGGAATCTAGAAAACGAATAAAAAATGTTAAGAAAACTTTTCGACTGACCTCATTGATAGTTCTTTCTCTAGTGGTGTCCTCATTGCCAATTCAAGTTACCGAAATTGTACGAGCATCTAATATTCAATTAATAACCGGAAGGTTCAATTGGCGTGATACATGTTTGTTGCTGGCTGCATTTAGCTCTCTGAGCGATCCAATTGCCTATTTCTTTATGGATAAGAAATACAGAGACGCAGTTGTTAAACTTATCGCTTGCTTAAGTAAAACTGAGATGAGAACCATATAATCATGCCAATAAAACGACTAGCATGTATGACCAAATATCGCCAAATATGTGTAAAAATCGTTCATTAATAATAATCATCATTAATCGTTAGTCATAATAAATGTTTTCAATAACATTTATTATTAATGATATATATAATGCTTACCATTATGAGGAATAATTTATTAAATAACTTGCGTATGTAAATTGTAACGTAAATTTAATATATGTGTATGTAAACTGTATTTTTTATATATTATCTATATACATTATTAAACCGTTTGATTTGCAATTGTCATTGTTATCTCCATGCATATATCGATTGTTAAATGTAATTTTTCGAAGGTAACATTTACCAAAAATCAGTGAATACATATTATTTGTGATGTATTATTTATAAAATAGCATCATATAAAAGTTATCATAATATATTCTTTATCAAAATGATATCTCAATTATTATTATAAAATATATATAATGTTTATGAAATAAAATAATTTTTTTATTAAAAATCGTTTTCATACATTATTTAATAAATAATATATTTCATTTTTCAAATATATGTTTTCGTAGATAATTTAATCTAGTTGTATATAACCAAATTCCACTTCACCACCACGTTGCTAACCCAAACCAAAACAAATCGAAATTAAATATAAAAAACAACAATTTTTAAAATAACTGCCAAATATTGTCACAACATTTTAGAATGAATCAAGTAATTTAAAGGAAAAAGCACAATTGGGATCGAACTCCAGAATGGTCAAACAAAAAATGTGTTACATGACACCATAACTATTTATTTTAGATGTGTTTAAAATCCGAAAATAGTTGTTTTTGTTTAAAGTATAAGCCTATAGTTATATGACGGCAAGTCAAAAGCGTTACTTGGAACAGATCGGATCATAAATAGGAACACGTGTAATAAATTAAATGTATTATTTTAAAAGGGGAAAAAGGTTACTAAACTGAATTGTGCGGGACTTTGGGCTTCATTGGTTTATTTTTCAATGTGTCCCGTACTCTTGTTTAATTTGGACCGAATAATATTCAAATTATTTTAGAGTATGCGCTCGGTTGGTACTGGTCCGAACCAGATAAAAAGTCACAATATTTTCCGAAAATTTTTCGCAGTTCGAAAATAGTGTATTATACTTAAATATAAATTTGTTCTTAGGGGAAAATTATTTAATTTTAATTAGCTGCTGCAGCCTGTTTATATCAAATTTAAACTTCAGTTATTTTCACAAAATATTTATATTATGTGTTTTGTGTCATTAATTAAAAAATAAGTTATTATTATATAAATAATAGTTATAATTGTAGGAAAAAAAAGAATTTTCCAATTTTCTAAAATTGAAAATGTTAAAATTATGGTCTTATGGCCAATGGGTATCACATTCAATTTGTTGTGTGTGAAAATACTAACAAGAAAAAATTGTTCATTGGTTCAAAATGTCAGGTTGATTAGTTCATTTGGTCTTAAACAACTTGTTGATATGTGCTTTGGTTTTTCTACAACCCTACCTCCCCCCTAAATCCAGGAAGTGTTAAATAACATGTGCTAATACTCTTAAGTAGTTGTCAAAACTATTTGTTCTAACATTTATTTTGGAATCTGAATATTTTGCGATGCGCTTGCCTTTGTTTTAAGGGGTTTTTGATATTTGCATAGTATTAGATAAATATAGTCCCTTCGCATTCTTAATTTATGTTTGCGACATTTTTAAGGCTATTGTGTTTTCCGAATGACCACAAACCTTTTCTGGGATAAGAGGCCTTATGAAAGAGACTTTTCTTATGCATTCAGTGACATTGATTCAAACAAACACTTCTGTTATATACGTTACAATATTGTCTCTCTAGATAGGAAGAATGGATAGGGTTGTATTGGGAAAACAATGTATACATATATACACATTAGCAATAATTTTAAATAACTGTTTCTCAGTGTCTTTATCTTTTTTTGTTTTTTAATTATGTTTTTAAATATGTTGACTGACTCGATGGCAACTTTTTGTCTATCATGTATATTATGAAGTTTATTTATAATAAATACATTAAAATAGTTTCTTTGGTTACTTCATGTTTATTATATATCGTGGGGTTGTCATCACTTTGAAGTCTGTTATCGCCTAATATTTATGTTTTTTTAAATCTCATATATGAAGAACATAATTAAATTGAGCAATATTTTGTTCAATGAAAAATGTAGACATACAATTATTCGATTCATAATTATCAATAATTAAAAATTATATTTATTACATATATATCTAATAAAAAGTGTACAAAGTATAAAAGGGCCTTTCCTCTTATAATAATAAATAAAGTAAAAATTAGTATAGTTTTATGATATAATGTTTAGATATATTATGTAAATATCTTTGTCAAGTTTAAAAGCGGGCAATATAATTATGTGTTATAATATAGGTATGTTAGATTTTAAAATAATCCAAAAAAGTGTTAATAATAAAACCAATCAAAATATATTATTAGAATAATAAATACAAAAATATTAAGAACACCATAATTAGCAAAAAAGCAGCATGTTTTATATTAATGAATTAATTAAGCACTAGAAGTGAACAACTTGCTGCTTCTTTTTTCTAATTGTTGTTTTTAATCTTTTTGTATTGATTATATAAATAACTTTTTTTAATTGATTTTATTATTAACACTATTAATGATTTAAAAAATTCAAATTATCTATGTTATAACATTTAATTATATATTGCAATTCACTTTTATAAAAGACAATATCTATATATATATGTCGAAAATTTCAATAATATGACTATCTTCTTTTTGACCATATTATTAAGAAGTAAATGATACATTAAAGTTAAACATATGTTTAAGTATATAATATATTTACTTAACTGTATATTAGATAAAAGTGCTTGTGAGTCATTCAAATAACTCATATCATTGAAACGGTGCCTCTGCAATTTTTATGGACTAAATGAAACAAGCATTCAATAACATCTGTTTTATCTTAAATGTTATCAAACGTTCATCGGTAAAAATTTTTCAACAAAAAACTTGTTTGTACATCATATATTTTCGCAGAATTTATATAATATAATTAAATTCTACCATTTGTGAAAACTTATTTCAAATTATAAAATTTAATATTCTGAAGGACATTTGTAATTATTGCCTCAAATATTTTAATTGCTGGCATTTAATTGGATACGTATACATACAATTTAAGTTACTGAACGTTATTAATGTCCTTCTTAACAAGTTATTTTATTTACATTTGATGTACTACTTTGGAAATAATAGTAATGCTTTTTAAATTATATCTATTTTTATCCCGTCTCAAATAAAATATTTTCTATAAAGAGAAAAAATAGTGATGTTTTTAAGTCACATAGTAAATACGTAGAATACGAAAAATACTCCATATTGATAGCAGGTTAATAATGATAAAGTTGTGTAAAATACTAGTTTATATATATTGTATGTGTTGCATATTTTCTTTATAACAGCTCCATTAAACTATTGAAAATAATTGTTGCACAACCCCAATAATTATATAAAATAATATTCTAGGTAAATAAATTTAAACACTCACGGTAATTTTTAGCGACGATATGCTGTATGTTTCTTTCGTTTTCGTCAAATATACTCCACGAATTCCTTCCTCGAATGTTTTTCCATTTCAATTGTGATTGCAATTTTTCCTTTCAAACTACCGTTTTCTTCAATAATTTAAATAAATTAAAACTTTCAATCAGTAATTTTCTTGTATAGTCATATTAAGTGAAATCTATGTACAATAATTAACATTTTGTCATCAAAGGTATACATTTTATTAATTAAGAAAGTTAATGGTGTTTATTTTTTTTGATATTGTACCTACTGTCGGAGTTTTGTTTTTGTTTATTATCTGGTTTTTTCTAAATTTATTGAATTATGTATATTACTTTATTATTTTGGAAATATTTATAAAATATTGATTAATACGAAAAATAAGTTTTCTTTTAATTTCACTTGATTTTAATAAAATAATATGTAAATTTTCATAAAATAAAATTTATTTTGATGATGAACGTATAAGTAAAAAAGATATAAAATATGATGGGATTATATTTTAATTTTGTCTATATCTGTCTTTAATATGGCTTATAAAAGATTCCAAATGACGTATGTGTGAATTTTGAAATTACAATAATAAGCGAATTTTTTTTTAAATAGTTTAATTGTGTATAAAATATAATCAATTTCTAAATCGATTAAAAGTATGCTTTATTCAATCGTATTCTTCAACTTTTGAACACCTTGTCAAGCAAAAGCTCTTCATAACGAAAACAGGTATGAACTATTTAACCTTAAATGTTCATTAATACAACATAATTGATCAAACAAAATAAAAATTTCTCTTGTAATAAACAAAGGCCCTTATAACATTATAATACATTATTTTTAAATAGTTGGTAAGTTTTCTGTTGTTAAGTTTCATAGTTAAAGTTGCTCAATTACGTCCATTATTCCTAACTTGTTTGTAATTTAATCCATGTTGTTCTAATTTTAAATATATTCGTACAGAACACTATTTTATCATTATTTTATCATATGTTTTACATTCATAACTTATTAAAGCATTTGTTTAATTTAAATTTTACAAATATCACTATAAAAAATAGCTATAAGGCCTAATCATTAATATACCTGAACAACAACATATTATTGTAGCAAACAATTATAAAGTATATATAATAAAAATGATACTCTATCTCTAAACTATCAATCAATATAACTAATTTTGTAAACGTATATTTTTCCTTCTATAACGAGCAGAATGAAACCACACATTGTATTAACACAAATATTATAATTCACCAATTCGTCAGTTAGAAGATTGTTGTTCCACCAATCACCAAATATAATTAAAGTATAAGTATAACGCAAGTTATTGTAATTGTTCATTCACCATTCATTTTGTCGTCAATATGAGAAGTGAAATTTATCCTAATGTCTCACGTGTTATGTTCATATACAGACCTCCTTACCCGTTCATAAGCTGCAGCAACCATACTTTATTTTATCAACACGAAATAATTATTGCGGCTATTATAATAGCAAGTTTGGGGATGTGTGCTGTAACACTGAATGCCTTAATTTTTATTGCATTTGTGATGAACTCTGGTTTGAAAAAATTGCCATGTGCAGAAATTATTCAGTATCTTCTAGTTGTATCTGATGCTGTCATTGCAATCTATTGTATCCCTATCTACACAATAATGATCCTTTGTGGCTATTTTTTACCTTTACCAGTTGGTTTTTGTTTGGTATTTAATTTTTTGTTATATCTTTGTGGACACATAAATAAGTGGGGTGTAGCACTAATATCTTTTGAGAGACTAATTGCAATAAGTTTCCCACTTAAACATCGAGCATACTTTACAAAGAAAAGGAAAGCTGGTTTCATTATCGCTTTCTGGATATTTAGTACAGTGGCTTTATTTGTTAAAATAATAGTTTGGCCATTTATAAACGGATATCTGTGGTCAATGCCTTTTGCTGTATGTGATTCACCGATGTTTCACAACCTTCTTGTGATAATCATAAATCGTATTTTTTCATGGTATGTTCCGGTTTCTATAACTATAATTTGTTACATACTACTTGTTCTGTCAGTAGTGCGTGCAATTAAAAAAATGTCAACTATAATAGATTTGGAGGAATCTAGAAAACGAATTAAAAATGTTAAGAAAACCTTTCGACTGACCTCCTTAATAGTTCTTTCTCTAGTGATGACCTCATTTCCGTTTCAAGTTACCGAAATTTTGCGAGCATCTAATGTTAAATTAATATCCGGAAGGTTCAATTGGCGTGATACATGTTTGATGCTTGCTGGATTTTGCTCTCTGATTGATCCAATTGCCTATTTCTTCATGGATAAAAAATACAGAGACGCAGTTGTTAAACTTATTACTTGCTTAACATTTAGAAAGAAAGCACAAAGTCATATTAATGAAACTGTTAATATGTACAGCATGTCAGCAGGTAATTGAATAATACTGTCTAATTTCACAAGTGATATTTATTTTTTCTGAGAATTTTTCATCATTTGGCTAAGTATGTGTAACCTTCTCACGTTGTCATAACATTTTTCTGTCTTTAATCAGACCTTTATTTTTAGTATTATGGCTCTATATCGCTATTTATTCTGTCTGTATATGTCTTAGTATTTATATGTTTGCATAAGCACCCATATATTGTTTTATTTTATACGTTTTGTTATATTTTATTTACACCTATATTACAAAAAGGTATGTGTTGAATCATCATCATCATCAGCAATCAACAATATTGTTGTGTACAATAGACAACAATCTATTATGTTGTGGTCAACTTGGCTATCTACATTGGCTATAGGATAAAAACAAATAAATATATAATTAATAGGTATAATGTTGTCAACTTTGTTATAGAATATTCTGGTTTATCTTTTTTAAGATACTATGCGCTGTTGTATTTATAATTATAAGTTGTTATTAATGTACTTATTAAGTAATTAGTATTATTTTAAATCTATTTAAAGTAATACAATATCTATAACATTATATCTTAATAAACAGAATCTTTCTTTTATTCAAGTTTATTCTTTACATTTAATATTTTTTATATCATATCAATATGGTTCTACTTCAAATTATTTAAAGGACATGCTAGTAAACTAAATAAAAGTATGTTTTGATAATTATAAACATAAAACTCTTTCTAAACAAGGTTGGGCGTATTGTTTTACTTTTTGTTAAATTTACTTAATTTTATTAGTGAAAACATAGATGACATAACAATGATTATGAGTCTACTTTGAGTAAAACATATGTTTATATATAAATATTCTACGAAATCTGTATATTATTGCATTGAAATTTACTAATTGTTTAATTCATTGAAATATATTACACACTATTTGCTTAATAAAGTGTGGTGTGTATCCATAAAATTCGCGAGTTTCCCTAATTGATTCGCGATTGATAAACAATGTATTGTTTTTGTTGCATAGTACGTAGTTGGTAACCAATACTTGAAGATCGTACAATAATCGGAGAACTGAAAGGTGTTCATCACTTTTCACAGAGAATTGAGTAAATAATAATTTGATAGGTCTCATCAGATTTCCTTTTAGAACTCATGTCTTATCCACAACAAAAACCCTACCTCATGTGTCGTGAGCTTCCATAAAATTATTGTCTAATAAATATATCATGTTTTTGAGACATGCACCATACTCACCTGAAGCGTTTCTCTCCAGATTGAAATTTCTTGCAGATAGACTGGAATCTGAAGATAAACGTTTTCAATCAATTAAAAAAATCACAATTCAAAACTTTAAAAAAAATTCACTGACTTATCTTAAACTGATATATAGAATCGTATTATAAATAATGTTTTTGAAATTAAATATCAATTTTCAAGCTCCGAAACAGTTCTGTAATGTTATACGATACTGAGACTTTTCACAAAGCAAAATTATAAACTAGTTATTATTCAAATAAAAATGTTGGCGCTGGAATTTAATTATTTTAAAAAGTTTAATAATTTATTTTAATATTGTATTGGAGGACTATATTAAATGTTCTTTATAAATACTCTGAAAGTGTATAAATCTTATTTTGAAAATATTAAATTAATTGTCAAAAAACCAATGTATATTTTAAGAGTAATCGTTAAAAGCTGTATATTAGATTTGAAATTGTTTTTATCATTTTCCAAAACATATATTTTGAACATTGCAATGTTTATACAGATACAGGGACTAAATTAACGTAATTTGAGTGATAATTAAAAATAAAATATATTTAAAAATGTATCTACCATGTCGAAGTTCCAGTTTATTATAATAATATTTTTAGTTTTATTGCTCAGTGTGAACTTCTATAGCAATTGAACATATTCTCAAGTTCAATATAGTACCACTTATATATATAACACGATAATATACACCAGTTATAATAACTATAAAATTAGTGAAAATATATCACTTACAATATTATACTCCCATATACGTATAATAATTAATAAGAAGTGATTAGGTATTTTTAAATAAAATGAATATTTATGAAATCGAATTGTGATTTTAGGTAGATAAAATATGTCAAAGCTATTTTGTGGAATCAAATATTTAAATTTTAAAACTGACATTAAACATGAAATTCAAAGGTTTATGGAAAAATAAGTATTTGCTAGTTTGTTAAGCGGTCGTCTAGTATATATTTATTTGGTATATTTGATAATTATCTTTAAATGTTGTTTTATTTGCTTCTGTCAAATAATATATCATTATTTTAATTTAAAAAATTGTACACTTATTTTAAAATAATTTATTTAAATACTTTAACTTTTTGTCGTGAAGCTGGGGATACTTTTTTTCTGAGAGAAAATAAGTTTTTGATTGAACGGATGTAATGTGTGACCCTGAATTGTTTAGTCAATGGCTGGAATATTTTAAATTACCAGAAAAAAGTTACGTTATTATTAAACTATTTTATACCACCGGCTGGGTTTTTTTACTTGCCGCAACATTTACTTACTTGCAATAATCATAGATAAAATAAGTTTTTCGTAAAAATATATATTTAACTTGAATAATAAAATTTATTATTAAAATAATCAACAATGACAGCCACAATATTTATTTCGTCTTGATAAAATAAAGTATGGTTGCTACAGCTTATGAACGGGTAAGGAGGCCGATATACGAACAAAACACGTGAAAAATATTAGGAAAATACGTAATAAATACAAATGACATATTCACATATATAGAGTAAAATAGTATGCGCGTATATAAAATTGAAAACATTTATAAAAAACCAATGATAAAAACAAAAATATTGTAATTGTGTCTAAATTTCTGGTTGCACCAATACTAAATATAGACACAATATAGATACTAAATGTATTTCGCGGACTACGAAATTTCGTAGTTCTGTTATATGTAAAACAAGTAAAAGTTGAATTTTATTTATTTGAAGCAAACTATCTGAAATCCGACTTTTTCCCAAAATCCCGACTTGGTGGCAACTGCATGCTTATCACAAATATATGTTTTATATCTATTATTTATACTGATATTTTGTAAAATTTTAAATTAAAAAATAATTTAATACGTCATAAATGTGAAACGTATTCTAAAATAATGATAACATAGTGTGCAATTATGTCGAATCATTACATCAACTTTTTGATTAAATTACAAACCAGGTTAGAACCAATAAACGTAATTGAGAATATTTAAAAAGGATAATATCAAAATTGTTAAGAATTATTTTATAATATTGTATAATACTATTATTAACAGAGACTAAAATGTCATAAAAAGATTATTTTGATTAATCAATTCTGTTGTATTAATGAATATTTATTAATAAACAGTTTATACTTGTTTTCGTTATGAAGAGCTTTTGATTTGCAATGTTGTCAATAGTTGAAGGATACGATTGCCTAAAGCATATTTTTTTAATCGATTCAAAAGTTGAATAATTTTTACATAACTAAAAACATTTAAAAATTATTTTTCGTTCATTAATGTAATTTCAAAATTCACATATATTTATGAAGCATTTGTTATAAGCCACAAATTAAAAACAGATACAGACAAAATTAAAATATCACATTAAATTGTATATATATTTAACTTGTATCATGTTCATTATCAAAATAAAATCTATTTTATGAAAAGTTACACAATATTTAGTTTAAATCTATTTTAAAATAAAACTTACAATAATTCTATAAATTATGAAAAAAGCAGATAATTAGAAAAAACTAAACTCCGACAGTAGTTACAATATCAAAAAAGATAAACATGACCAACTTTCATAAATAAAATCATTAAAAAAGTGTGGTATAGTTAAATTGAGATATTTAAAAACAGTATTATTTTGTAATTTATTACTTTATATAATACTTTATAGTATATATGACATCTGTATAGTAAATAAATCTCAATAATAATATTGTTTTAAAATATTTCAAGTTATCTATGCCACACGCATTTTAGTTGAACATTATATTGTCTCATATTCCACCAATATTAGTTAAACTACTGTTCTAGGTCAATTAATCAAAGACAATAAATATTCTATATATTTCTTATATTTCTGCCTTATATACTTCACGAATTCTTTCTGAGTTTGGTTTTCCATTTCAATATCATTGTGATTTACGTTTTTCCTTTCGAACTGCCGTATTATTCAATAATTGAAATAAATTAACATTTTGTCATCAAGGTATAAATTATATTATTTATGAAAGTTGATGATGTTTATACTTTTTATATTGTACCTACTGTCAGATTTTAGTTTTTCCTAATTATCTGTATTTTTTCTTAATTTAAAGAATTATTATAAGCTTTATTGTAAAATAGAGTTAAACAAAATATTGTATAACTTTTTAAAATATTAATTTTATTTTGTCTATCTGTTTTTAATTGTATGTGAATTTTGAAATTACAATAATTAACGAAAAAATAAGTTTTAAATGTTTTAGTGATGTCAAATATATTCATCTTCTGAATCGATTAAAAAAATATGCTTTAGGCAAACGTATCCTTCAACTATTGACCACATTGCAAATCAAAAGCTCTTCATAACGAAAACAAGTATAAACTGTTTATTAATAAATGTTCATTAATACAAAAGAAATGAGTAATCAAAATAAACTTTTTATGACATTTTAGTCTTTGTTAATAATATTAATATATATTATTATAAAATAATCGTAACATTTTTGATATTAGGTATCATTTTTAAATATTCTCAATTACGTTTATTGGTCCTAACCTGGTTTGTAATTTATTCAAAAAGTTAATGTAATGGTTCGACATAATTGTACACCATAATTTTATCATTATTTTAGAACATTTGTGACTCATTAAATAATGTTTTTATTAATATTTTTAAATATCAGTATAAATAATAGATACAAAACATATATTTGTGATAATCATGCAGTTGCCACCAAGTCGGTATTTTTGGAAAAAGTCAAGATTTCAGACAATTTGCTTCAAATAAATAAAATGCATATTCTACTTATTTTACATATAACAGAACTTCGAAAATTATATTTAGTGTCTATTTTGTGTCTATATTTAGTCTTGATGCAGCATTAAATTTAAATATTTTAGTTTTTGACCAATGGTTTTTTATTAATGTTTTTAATTTCTATATGCGCGTATACTATTTTACTCTGCATATGTGTATGTGTGATTTGTATTTATTACCTAATGTAACTTCACCTTGGTTTTACATTTTGTATAGACAAATGTAGTCGGAACAAAATTAGAATAAAGTCCGGATTAAACATTCTTGGATAATGTGGTAACCATGAATTTGTCAAAACAACAACATATTATTGGAACAACGCAATTAGAAAATACATCAAATAGAGCAACACGTACTAATGTAACTATAAACTGTCCATATAACTAAATCTTACATTAAAGCATTTGTAAAAGTAAAGTATTCCTTCTCTATCAATAGGATTGAAACCACACAGTGTATTAAACAAATAATCTTCACCGATTCATCAGTTAAACGTTTGTTGTTCCACCAATCATCGACAATAAATTAAGTATAAATATAAAATTAATTATTGTATTTTTTAAAATTTGATATTAACTTTGTTATCAATATGGGAGGGGAACATTTTCCAAATTTTTTTCACGTGTTATGTTTGTTTATCGGCCTTCTTACCCGTTCATAAGCTGCAGCAACCACACTTTATTTTATCAACACGAAATAATTGTTGTGCCTGTTATAATAGTAATTTTGGGGATGTGTGCTATGACACTGAATGCCTTAATGTTAATTGCATTTGTGTTGAACTCTGGTTCAAAAAAATTGCCATGTGCACAAATTATTCAGTATCTTTTGGTTCTATCTGATACTGTCATTGCCATCTATGTTATCCCTATCTACACAATAATGTACCTCTGTGGATACTTTTTACCTTTACCAGTTGGTTTTTGTTTGGCATTTAATTATTTTTCATTTTTTGTGGACACAAAAAAGTGGGGTGTGGCACTAATAGCTTTTGAGAGACTAATTGCAATAAGTTTCCCACTTCAACATCGAGCACATTTTACAAAGAAAAGAAAATGTGGTTTTATTATCGCTTTCTGGATATTTAGCGCGGTGCCTTTATTTGTTGAAATTGGAGTTTGACCATTGATAATCAGGTATCTGTGGTCAAGGGCTTTTGCTGTAAGTGATGCACCGATATTTCACAACCTCATTTTGTTAATAATAAATCGTATAATTTCATGGTATGTTTCGGTTTCTATAACTATAATTTGTTACATACTACTCATTTGGTCAGTAGTGCGTGCAATAAAAAATATGTCAACTATAATTGATTTGCAGGAATCTAGAAAACGAATTAAAAACGTTAAGAAAACTTTTCGACTGACCTCATTAATAGTTCTTTCTCTAATGGTGTCTTCATTTCCACTTCAAATTACCGAAATTTGCGAGCATCTAATATTCAATTAATAACCGGAAGGTTCAATTGGCGTGATACATGTTTGTTGCTGGCTGCATTTAGCTCTCTGAGTGATCCAATTGCCTATTTTTTCATTGATAAGAAATACGGAGACGCAGTTGTTAAACTTATTACTTGCCAAAAATTGAGAAGAAAAGCACAAAGTCATATTAAGGAAACTGTTAACATGTACAGTGTATCAGCAGCTATTTAAATAATTTAATTTCATGGTATTAATTCTCATGGGAATTTTTTTGATAATTATATATTATCGTAAATTATAATGGTTTTTTCTTTATATATTTTTTGGTGTTGTTCTGTTTAACATAATATTTTTTTACATATTTATCATCATTTGACTAATTATTTGTAATATTTTGACTTTTACTATGGGTTTACTTTGTGTAAAAGATATGCATTTATATAAATGTTCTGCAAATCTGTATGTTACTTAGTTTTATGATGACATAATTATAATAAATCGTACTTTGTATTTGTTTAATAAAGGGTTAACTGTTTCCCTAATTGAAAAATTATTGTATTGTTATTGTAACATAGTAGGCTAGTACAAGAAATGTACAAAAATCGGAGAATTGATTATTTAGATTATATCTTTAGAATACGTGTCTCATCCACAACAATACACGATTTTACGTTTCGAGAGCTTCTACAAAATTATTAACTAATAAATATATTAATTTCGTGAAATTGCGTTTCCGCCCGATTGAAATGCCTCTGAGAGTTACACTCTAATGTAACTTTTTTAAACATTTAAAAATAACAATTAAATTAACACTTAACTATTAATCAACGACTTATCTTACACTGACAAATAGAATCGTTTTATAAACAACACTTAATACTTAATACTTTATAAACACACTCAAATAACAATTTATCAATTATCAAACTCCGAATCAAATTTGTAATGTTATAAAATCGTGAGACATGTTATGTTGTAAAATAGAAAATAGTTAATGTTCAATTCAAAAATTTAAAAAAAAAAAATTGTAATCAAAATATATTAATTATAATTTTTATATATTTTTAAATGTTAGTATTTTATTTAAACTTTTATTTTTTTTACAAATACTATTCAAGTGGATACAATTTATTTAACAATTAATTAATTCAGTGTTGGAAAAATGCAATATTTTTTTTTAGTGTTATCGTAAAATAGTTATTTCAAATACTTTTTATCACATTTAAAAACATGTGTTTTGAACATTTAACATGTTATGAAAATACAGCTGCAAAGTTAAAGTAGTTTAAATGATTATAAAACAAAGTTTCAATTTATTATAACATATTTTTTATACTTATGTTGTTCAACGCAATCTAGCAATTGAACATTTTTCACTGATAATATTATATTTCAATATCTAATGTTTAATATAGATTTTTCAAATCAAATAACCATTTATGTAATGTAAATGAAAATTTTGGTAGATCAAATATGTCAAAGCTATTTTGTTGAATCAAATATTGAAAAATAGAAAAATCCATGTTACATATCGTTTTTCAAATGTGTTGAGTCAATTCAAATTGAACATAGAAATTGTAAAGGTTTAAAGAAAAATAATTGTTTACAAGGTGCGGTCATCTACTATATGTATTTGGTAATATTTAAATTTTACTTGATTTGCTTCTGTCAAAAAAGTTTTAAAAAATAGGACACTTATTCTACAGTCATATATTTAAATAGTATACTTTAAATTCTCAACTTTCTTTCGTTAACTAGAAAAGTTCTCTTACTAACAGAGGGTTCCTGGGTCAAGCTTAAATGTTCATGTTTCATTTTAATAATTAAATTAGTTTTATCACATTAACCCTTCGTACGTGGAGGGGGGGGGGGGGTATGCCCATTTTTTTCTCAAATACATTAAGTTTTTGATTGAACTATAACATGTATGACCCTGATTTTTTTACTCAGTGGCTAAAATATAAATATAAAAGATTTCGAATAATTTCGAATATTTTGACATACCAAAAAGTAGTGTTCTTATTGATCCATTTTATACCCCCCCCTGGGTTTTCATACTTGCCGAAGATATTAGGAGCTGAAACTTAAAACATTAATAGAAAAATTGAGTTTATCGTAAATTATATCCTTCTAACTTGATTATTAAAATTATTTATTAAAATAACCAGCAATTTAAAGTAATACTTAAATAACATGTATACTACTTATAGCTTATTTGTATAAGTAGTATAATTATAAAAATATATCAACAAATA
>JAUZND010060474.1:0-18258 GCA_034780555.1 Coelogynopora nodosa | reverse complement strand
TTTCATTCCATCATATATTTTGCATTATTCACAAAATTTCTCAAAACTGGGAAAAATTAAGGGTCTAGCATATACATGTTCGTAAAATTCAATGTATTTTAAAAATAAAAATATGCTAATGGGGACTAAAATCTTTTTTTTTTGTAATCCATTTTTTCCCAAAAAACTGCATCAATATCGCGTCTCGATCCATATACTAACTGAAGTGAACGTTCCATTTCCGTGAGTTTGTCTCATAACATATATAAGAATTAAATATGTATACATATATCGTATAAAAAATGTATAGTGAATCATATACCAAAATCAACTTCAGGGATATTCCGTGAAAAAAATCAATATATAGTTTTCATTATTTTATACTCATGGGTTTTCGTTCCCCATTTTGGAACAATCAGAGGGCATCCTTTATCAACCTTTGGTCATCTTAATAGTATTATGTTATCGTCATGACTGAGTTAAAAGATTTACTCAAATAATTAAGTATATGAGTATAGCATTAGTTGCTATAATTGCACTTAATTGCACTTAATTGCACTTAATTGTACTTAATTGTACATATAACATTGAACAACTTATATATTACGCAATAGTTTTTCATCAAAATTATATAAATTAATTACACTGCATGTTTCATGAAAGATTTATTTTCAAAACTTATCCAATCCATATATTGATATTAAAATATGCATTAGGCTACATAAATTACTAATTAATTATATTATATATGTAACTAGAGTATTCAACCTATATATGGTATTTCTTCAATCAAAGATCTTATGAATATATAATATTATATACTATAAGTTCAAAATTGCACAAACTGTAAATATATTTTCCTTGAATTATTGTCTGTATATATATAGACAGACTGCAGTCTGCACATTCCGGCACAAAATACCTGACTGACGTAAGTTAAATTGAGTAAGATTTAATCATAAAATTATAGTTCCATATATTTTAAAAAAATTAAAAAATTGTTACTGAAAATATAGTTGACTAAAAAAAGTTTTTTGTTTTTGTTTTATATACCTATATTTCGTATATGTAAAGAACGTTTATACATTATTTATGTTATATTGTAGTCCATGAATGGTTTATTTTGAGGTGTAACACAGGTTACAATAAATAAGGTTTTTGTATTCGATGGTAACATAGTTAATGGAAAATTGCGGGTTAAATTATGTAAGTATATATATATTTAAAAATAAATTATTGACAAATCACACGGTAACAATGTTGGACTTATTTCAAAACTTCAAAGGTTAGATTTTTTGGTAAACTTTTAAATTGTAATTTATAGCATACACCCCCCTATATCTATACAAAATATTGTTATAACATACAAAAACAATAACGATTTCAATGATGCAACATATGTAAGACACTTTATAAGGAACTAGTTGCCAAAGGGATTAGTTGACAATTAAAAGGTTATTTTCAATATATCATATAGTTTAACGGAATATAATATTTTTTAGCGGAATCGACTTTAAATGAAATCCAACTTTATTTTTTATTCAAAATCTTAACTTTGTTATCGAGAACATAGAATTTTTGATCATAATTAAATCAAACTTAACTTTATTTATATTTAACCACGGTAAAAAGCTTCTAATGAAGAGAAAGAATATTTGAACTTTTTTTATGAATTGTAATAAAATCGCTGTTATGAGGAAACATTTTAGTCGTTACTATATTGAGACGTGATATTCAAACGAATTAAAATCAAATGGACACTCATCTATATAAATTACTTATTTCATTATATAAGCATATATTTCTATGAGAAAACGTTATAGTTATAACTGAATATATATATATATTATATTATATTATATTATGTAACCATCCAAAAATGTAAAATCAGAAGGAATTGTGCGATAAGTGGAACTCAAAACAGCGATACGATCATGAAACGATTGATTCTGACAAGCATCTGAGAAAACACCGAAAATAAACTAAACTCGATTCAATAAAACATCAATTGATTAACATTTGTAATCTCAATGAGATTTATGTAGGGGCTATATATCTGTATTCGGACGACAACTATAGACCTTTTCTGACCTGTCCAGAAAGACAGTCTATTAAGATCTCAATTGATGCGGGAATTTCAGCCACAAAACTGAAATTGCCTGGGCAAGTTTTGTCAATGATCTTATCGTGACGATCCCATTCATTGGGACTCAAGACAGTGTGCGAATAACTCCATTGATCTCTCTCTCTCTCTCTCTCTCGTGGAATTCCGGAAAGTGCTTGAATAAGTGTCTGGACTTTATATATATATGTAGATGAACGTTCTGATCACCTATGGAGGTCACTAAGATTGTGGGAGTACCGGAAGATTATGTTTATTAAGGGGTAAGATGGCTCTTAAAACTTGCAGAAAGTATAATAGCATGACTGTCCAAGAGAGAGCGATAAATCAATGGCCATGGATTTAGGGAAAATTTATAAAAACCCCTTGAATGTTTAAAGGGTTAAGGTTGGAGGAAAGATGTGAAAGGTGAATGAGGAGACTGCAATTATATTAGTTTATATACTGTCTCTCTGCAGAAGGTGTAAGATGTTTAATTCGTGGTATCTATATATACATAAATATGCCGTCCCCGGAAAATTTAAAATAACGAAATCGATTAAAAGTCTCGTTTAACTGTTCTTCACGTTTGTTAATATATAAATCAATAAATCAATGGACGATCAATACGAAGTATTCCGTTTAATTATATATACATATTTAATATACATGTTTAATTATAACAGCATATACACTATACATATATTTATTCTTAACAAAATAGGTGAATACACTAAACGAACAGTATAAAGTATTTGTTTCTATATTTTGTTAAAATCAATTTAATTAATCGTAATATATTGTGTCTTTGAATAAGAATAACGGTTTTCGAATCATTTGCATTAATAAAGATGCATAATATATATCAAGGGCCTATAGACAGCAGTATACAGTATTTTTCTATACTGGAAAGGTGGCTATAATCCCGACAAAATTTCCTATAAATTATATTAATCAAACGGAATGCCACAGAAACGCAGTGAACCAATGTGAATCATTTAAGGGTGCTGGTTCTAATATGAAAGGTCTCCCTCAAAATTCACAATTCTAAACCCCAGTACGGCTCTGCATGTACAACAATAACTGGTGTGATTATTTACTTGTAAGATATTGTCGTATTCAGGGGCGGATCCAGGTAGGGGTGTAAGGGGTGTCCGCCCCCCATTACTTTTTAAGGGGCGTAATTTGAGAGCTTTATTTTTTGCAATTATAGTGAGGAACTTAATTTTATGCATACATTTTTCAATAATTAACATTTAAAATCAATGAATAAAATATTATTGAACGTTTTTTTAGTAAATTGCAGGTCAGGAAAAGATGCTTAAAGAAACATGTAATCATTTTGAGTGGGGGATGATAGGAAAATAAAATTAAAGAAACATATTATCGAGCGGGGACATGAATATATAGTACCGCAAAAACATAAATTATAGGAAAATATAATATAAAAACATATTATGAAGTAGGGGGCATCTAGGTAAATTTATTTGTAGACATATTTGTACTCAAATCTACATGCTTTGATGTTGTTTTTTTTGGGGAGTTTTTAACAAATATTTTTGATCCCCCCTGGTATTTAGTTTATTTAGTGTATACATATGCATAACCTGGTTAATTTAAACATAAATGTTTACCATATAGGCCTATAAACAATTCTATAGATTTATCCAGTTCATACAAAGAAATCCAAAACTTTATAACACTTGGATGGATGACATTGATATTAATAAAACAAAAATCTTACTGGAAAATTATCCAATTTTTTCGACTTTTTATAATAAAATTGCGCGCCAATACTTTTTGTTTTCATTCTTTCATCGATGATCTATTGTTTTTTTATGAATATGTTTATTTATTTTTTCTATGAAATGTGGAAATAAACGACGTACGTAGTGTACTACATTTAAGCATTACTTTGCGTGGTTCAATGTTTATTAAATAAGGCCCAGCATTATTATGATCGATATTATAATAAGACAATAATTGTTTCGAAGGTGTTTTTTCTGAATAGTATAATAGCTAAGCTTGTCATGCCTATATATTATATATTTTAATTATGCCTTAATTATATTTTGTTGGATATTTATTGTAGCGTTTAAATTTTCAACTTATATTTTATTGCGTATTTATTAAGCTAACTATAATATTACTTAAACATTTATAAGAGTAGTACACTCAATATTTATACTTTAAAAAATAATGTGTATGATTTTTTCTTTTTCATAATTATTGCTCCATTAAATACATTAAATACATTACTGATTTAAATTATAAGTAGTATAATCAGTATATTTAAATACTTGTATGAATGACCTCAATTCAGGACATACATTTATTTTAACAATCTCACCTTTGTTCTAAAAAAATATATAAGGATTTCTCCCTGCTATTAAAATGAATGGCTAAGAAGGATTTCCTTTAAAACACGTAAGATAGGTTATGTTTTAAAACATTATTTTTATTAACCGATGAATTTCAATAGTTCAGTAATCTAAAGTTGCTCCATTATTTGTTTTAAGTTTATTTTATTTCTAGGTTTGTTCGACAATTCTTGCTTGAAAAGCTATTTCTGTATGTTTTGTTGTAATCAATGTAAATCGGATTTGGTTTTATTTTTAACTAGATTTATAAATAAAGAGTTATATACCTAATATAGGAAATGTACATGTTTCCTTTTCCAAACTTTTAAATACGTAGGAGAACACCAATCAAAGAATATAGGATGGTAAAGAATTATTTATTAAAAAGGGTATTCAGGAATTTTTTTTAAATCGTAAAAACAGCGCATATTACAATGTTAATCGATTATGCTATGTTATAGAATTAATGGATTACGAAATGATAATTCAATATTTTCCTAATCAAGCTAATTTTATTCCGCACCTTTTAATGTAAATAAAAATGTTGACGTACAGCGTACCCACATAACTAAATGTTAAAAAAAATTATTGAATAAAAAGAAGATAATGTTACTTTTTTGTATATCTTTGAAATAGGCTTCCTTATGACGTACTAACCCATTGGAAGTGTCGCTGTTTTTCAAGACTCTCCTATATGGTTGCCTCTTCATTGCATAGAATGCCTCGGCATTATAAAAAGAAAAATATGACTTGAATATGACTTGAATATGACTTGAATGTGACTTTAATATGACTTGAATATGACTGGATATGACTTGAACATGACTTGAACATGACTTGAATATGACTTGAACATGACTTGAATGTGACTTTAATATGACTTGAATAGGACTGGATATGACTTGACTATGACTTGAATATGACTTGAATATGATTTGAATATGACTTGAATATGACTTGAATATTACTTGAATATTACTTGAATATGACCCGAATATGACTTGAATATGACTTGAACATTCCTACATTAATGAGGTCATTGTACACGTAATAAGATTGAATAAAATTAATTACATTTTTCACTGACGGTTTCTGTTGCGTACGTATTTGGCTACATACAGTAGTTCCTTACACTCGAAAGTAACATGCATAAACAGTTGATATTTAGAAGTGTACTATGCATAGAGGCTAGATTATTTTCAGTAAATTTTCATGTAACAAATAATGATTCTAATAAAAGTTTACTTGCATTAAAATTTCTCTATATACTAGTGAACTATAACGGAATTCCGTTTTTGGCAAAATTAACGACACACCATGATGTTAGCACGAAAATACTCTTAACGAAAAAAAGAACGTCGCTCTGTACACAATAAAACTAGAACAACTTACAGATCGAAATTAAAAAGTCAATATATTGCAATTGTGTACAATTACAAATGGTGTAACACCATATACGTTAATTTACTAAAACAGAAAAACTTCTTTAATGTAATAAAGACAATGTTCCACAAACTCACTTAAAACGCATTTTTTCATTAACCGGCCAGCTCTCACAGGTAAGTAATGTAAAAAGTCTAAAATTGTGTTTCATTTTTATAATATATTTCTCTAGTGAATCTGCCATCAAGCAACCTTCTCTCATCGGCCGCATGTGTCCGAAAAAACCCAAGTTTTAGGAGCCCTGATAAGAGGCACTTGGTGATGATCGCGGAAGTCAAACATAAAAAAAAAAATTAAATAAATATTTAAGAAAATTATAAACTCAAATTAAAAAAAAATTATTAAAGAAAATTAAGAACTTATGCGAATTTATATTGAAGCTTTCATAACGCTTAATCACTACCTATTATGGTCATCCCAAAAAACAAATGAGAATTTATATTTATAAATGTTATACATATTATGATATATGAACGTGTGTGGAACATCTAGAACATAAGGATTATGCAATATTAAACTGCAGAATTGAAAGATGATGCTAGTCAGAAATAGAATTTTTTATCTAGGGATGAATATGATGGGTTGAATATGATGGGATGAATAATGAAGGGATGAATATGAAGGATGCATATGAAGGGATGAATATGAAGGGATGAATATGAAGGATGAATATGATGGGTTGAATATGATGGGTTGAATATGATGGGATGAATAATGAAGGGATGAATATGAAGGGATGAATATTAAGGGATGAATATAAAGGGATAAATATGAAGGGATGAGTATGAAGGATGAGTATGAAGGGATGAATCTGAAGGGTTGAATATGATGGGATGAATAATGAAGGGATGAATATGAAGGATGAATATAAAGGGATAAATGTGAAATATAACTCAAATCGCAATTCGGTAAAAGAAATTTTGTATTGCTAAAACTCCTAATAAATAAATATAAATATTAAAATACATATACTTTAAATTATTAACGAGTCTATCTATATTATATTTATTAAAATCATGTTTTTATTTATATTAATTTGTGAAAAATATCACTCTGTTTTTTGTTGTATACATATATTTTGTACTGAACTAATAAAGATGTACTTTACTTGATTTCTTATCACGAGATAGAATTCAATGGAATGACCGAAAGAGTAGAAAAACATTTCTACATAAAATCTGTGAAGAGAAAACACCAAATACAGGACATGTCACTGAGGTCTTTATTTCGGAAATTGGAAGTAACGGATTTGAAATCCAACCTGAGCTATCTTGCTCGTCATTTTATATTTATAGGTAAGTAGAAATTACTATGAATCAATCAGAAAAATGAATAGTAAAGATGACAAAAGCTATAAAACTTCAAATAGAATAGAAAATTCTGCAACTGTTAACACGGACGTAAGTGTACTGAAGCAGCGCATTTTCTCATTTTGTGTACTTTTACCGAGAACTTTTACACGTATTTTGGAAGGACAATAAAGAACTAAAAATTGGACTATATAGACATTTCGAACTACATCAGGAAAAACTTTTTAACAATATCAAGATAATTTTTTAAATTAGTTTTTTTTTAGATAATATTGTGCTTTTGTATGTAACGTACTATGCCGATGTGATGGAAAATATTGAAGATGTGTAGAAACTTGAAAAGTAATGCGACTATAACATGGAAATTGACGTTGGGCCTTAAGAAAAATAACATATCACATTTGGCCAAACTCGTTGAAATAATCATCAATACAAGATTATATTGTTTGCTTGATGATAACAAAGAACTTTCATCGCACCAGAAAAAATTACATACATTACATACATTTGAGCGCAATCTTCCAAAAAAGCTTTTTTTCAACTACGACGTCTTTTGTGAATGAGTACATTTCTATATTTAGTTATATTCGGTTTCTGCAGGTTATTTCACAATTCAACGAAAACAAATGGTATTGATTAAAAAGTAGTTAATGTTGAGACAGTATTGATTGATTGATAGCTAATGCTGCGACATTATTGATTGAATGATAGCTAATGCTGCAACAGTATTGATTGAATGATAGCTAATGCTGCGAAAGTATTGATTGAATGATAGCTAATGCTGTAACAGTATTGATTGAATGATAGCTAATGCTGCAACAGTATTGATTAAATGTTAGCTAATGCTGTAACAGTATTGATTAAATGATATAGCTAATGCTGCAACTGTATTGATTGAATGATAGCTATTGCTGCGACAGTATTGTTTGAATGATAGTCTATTCCGCAACAATATTGATTAAATGATAGCTATTGCTGCAACATTATTGATTGATTGATTGATTGATAGCTAATGCTGCAACAGTATTGATAAAATTATAGCTAATGCCGCGAGAGTATTTATTAAATTATAGCTAATGCTGCAACATTATATATTAAATGATACCTAATACTGCGACAGTATTGATTTTTAAACGATAATTAATGCTGTAACAGTATTGATTATATGATAGGTAATGCTACAACAAGATTGAAAGTTAACTAGATATAATATTCTTTGTAACATTGTCTCCTATTTTTGACTGCAATTATGCTAAATTACTTGTAGATTGGCTACCTTTCCCTAAGAAAATGTGACGTGAGTAGATTGTTGTTTATTAAAAAGTGCAATATGGTAAAGATTTATTTCTGAAATAAATATTTGTTGCATCGAAAAAAAGATATAATTAACCTATATACCTGAGTAAAAATGTAAAGTAAAAACTTATAAATTATTGATTTTTTAAAAGTTATAAAAAACGACTACAAATTTTGCGTGTACAACATTTTATTTGTATAAAAAAACCAATAACATTATAATGTATATGTACTTGAAAAATGTTTACCTTATTAGATCAAGATAATAGAAAATTGTGAAAATGCTAACGATGTTGACAATTTCTATTTTCACATAACATTTGTTGTTGTTGTTAAATTATGGCAAACGATTATGATACAGTATATAACATTTTCTATATTTTATGAAAAACTTAAAAATGTATTAAAAAGGATCAATAAAATATTTATATATACAACCCATATATAAAGTGTGCAATATAGGTAAGACTCGAAATAATATTGAATTCAAAGAATATAGGACGGCAAGGAAGGCTCAATCTTTATTTAAATGGGCTGTTTTGGTGAAAACTCATACTTTAATGATTACGTAATAACGAATAAAAATGACTAAATATCAATAAGTTGCGCTTCACTTCGTAATGTAAATTGAAATTTAGTCATCTTGCATACACACCTATCCATATAATAACATATTAATTCATTTTAGAAAGCATAACAATACCTATTTTTATTCTGACTTAAAAATAAAATTTCTATGTGATTCAAAACAATAACCATTCAATACTTTTAGAATATGTGATAATAAGACAGACTAATAAACAAAAATTCTTTTTCTATATCAAATTGTATAATTAAGTCATTCCGCTTAATCTTATTATAAACAATTTAATTTATGGATATTACAAAAATGTTCCAGTTTTTAAACTTACTCAATTTCCAGGATAATTTACAGTCATAGTTTTGTCTTGTGATTAAAACTATTATTATTTTTAGCCTTTTGGAGTTTCTTTTCAGCAAAATCACTCATACATAGCTAGACCCACCTACCTAATTATAAATTAGCGCACAATATAGTATACTGACCCTTTGAAATACCAAACCTATACCTTGTATATATATTTTAATTTTCTTTTCTGTAACATTCCATCACATCACATCACATTCCATCCCATCCCTATAATGACTCACCTGCTATTTAATTTGAGCAATGGCATAATCTGTTCTCAGTCTGCGCTATGTAAATGAATAATATTTGCAACTTTGCATTCAAGTACAGATAACAAAAAATGTAAAAACTTTTATTACACTTAATGCAATTTAATCGCCTTATATTTCCGATAAATCTCACTCGTGTACTTTCATGAGATTAAAACGTAATCAGCTCTTTTTTGGAAACTAAAACAATAGCATACTTTACAGCTAGCATTGATTAATGTAAATATACTTTTTGATTATTATTGATTATTGATTATTGCAATTAAAATGTTACGAGGCTTTGTCATATTTTATTCGTGTTATATTTAAATACATATTTTTATATAAAATAATTCCTTAAGTATTTATTGAATAGATGATAAACGTATTATCTAATAAATGATGTTGATAATTTATTTGTACATTTTATTATAAAATACATGTTTGTCAAAAATAGTCCTTTCAATCTGTTCGCCATAAGATGTATTGCCACTGAGGGTCCAAAGTCCCCATTGTTTAGTCATTTATTCTTCCCCTTTTTTATTATAAATAGAAGTTGTTACACATGTTTTCTATATATATGATCCGGCCTGTCCCCAATTCTTCTTCTGTTTTTTTTTATTTGACAGACAGTCTTTTAAATCCACAGGTTTAACTCCAGGCCTGTTTTACAGAGAGTACGAGCTATGTTTGGATTGTAAACATTTTTAGTAATAATATTTGTGGTTTGATGATAACTCATTTCTTTTGTTCGACTTTTCTGGAGTTTAATCGCATTAATGTTGGTTTTTCTTTTAGTCCATCCTGATATTTTTATAAAATTTTGTTTCTTATTTTACAGTCACTTTGATAATTTCTGTTTTTTTAATTATATTTTCTATTTGTTTTGTGGTGGTGTTGAGGATTTGAATAGAATGTATCCATTTACTGGTATAAATATCGTCGCATTTCTTTGCAATTGTATGAAGTTTATCAGTGAGTGGACTTTGCATCACAATATTTTTGAATGCATGATAATGATAATAAAGAATGTTAATATGCACATCACAGAAGACATTTTCAAAGATCGCATGCTCAACAAAAAATGTTCTCCTCTCCAAGATCACTGCGCTGAAACGCCATCAAAGTCCACATGAAAGTCAATGATGTCTACACTAGCCACTGTTAATTGCATATTTAAGTTATTCTGCTTAATCTTATTCTAAACAATTTAATTTATGAAAATTTAAAAGACGATTATATTTTACGGGCCACCCTTGTTTTCATTCAGTGAGTACACTATATTCTTGTGACTGCACCAAATAACCCTTTTCAACAGAATCTATTATATACTGAGGGATCAATATACAAATACAACTTTACCACTCCCAACTCATCATATTTTGTACCGATAACTGTAGAAAAATTTATTACATATATTAAACTACGATTTATTGAAATAAATGTGTAGCTATGTATTGAAAAGATTGTACAATATTTAGTCTACTCATTTAAAATAGTTCAAATACGTTGTTATACTATATTATGAGAACCACATTATACGTGTTCAGAATTTTTTTAAATTAGTTCAAATTCGTGAAAAAGTAATTTTTTTGTTCGTATGGGATTTGTATGTGGTTCTTAAATAATGACAGCTATTTTAACTATTCGAATTACGAGTATTTGTAAACGTTTTGCACTGAGCGCGCTATATAGCTGGGAGAGTCAAAAATAGAGATGGTGGCTATAGAGATCATGTATAAGGTACGGACAGTCATACAATCATACTTACAACCAGCATCACGTAAAATCTGAACTATACCCTTGTAACATGCTTAGGCTATTCACAGATTGGTATTTCAGGTATTTATGATTGAACTATTGAACTATTAAAATTTACTTCAAATATTTAAGATAAATGTTCTGATGTATTCAGAAAACTGTATACAGTACACTAGCGAGCATCTTGTACTATACATTGTATGTAGGTATTGGTTTGTATGGTTCCATCTGTAGGTGATGCTGTGACCAATGATACAAGCACACTCACACATTCCTGATAAACAAAAGAATTCGGTGATCCATTGTCGACTAATCGATTGTCGATAAAACCATCCAAGTGAATCCGTTTGAAGTAGAGAGTGGAAAACTACTGCATGAAGAGAAAGAAGTTCAGAGTCAGTGGAAAGAATGCGCGATTGCTGCGTGGAAAAATTCATTATTATTATGTGTGTGTAATCAGTTGTGTGGCTATTATAGGACGAATTGTCTCTGGTTACGAATCTAAACGTGATCACACCACTAAATCTTGTGACCTACTTACTCATGTCGTGACTGTATAGTAAAGAAATAATTATCTGAATTAAGGAATGCAACTTACTTAGTATGAAAGCACGTACACATCATATAATTGTTAAGGCCTATGCCTACCTAGGGCGACGCGAGGCGAGGTGCCGCAAAAAGTTGATTACATACATTTCAATGAGCCTATTGTCACTGAGCGCAATACGACGCGACGCGACGCGACGAAATTTAAATTTCTCAACTTTTTCTGGGACGACGCACGACGAAATCATTATTTCAACATAAACAAGCAAAGCTTAGAAATATGCAATAAGTATTATTTAAAAAAATAAGTAGTGATAAATTATAATATTTTATAATAATAATATACTTCAATATATATATAAATAAAAATATACCCAAATTTAAATCTTTAATTTTATTATTAATGATATTAAATAACAAAATAAATGACAGTTTTGAGATATTTACATTTTGTATAGTTAATTTAATTTAAGCAATAAAAATAATAAAAGTTGGAACAAGTAAGCTAGAAAGCCACTTTGCGACTAAACTCAAAATATTAGCAGCATAAAAAGCTACATAAAGGACGAAGACTATTCATGCAATCATGCCTATTAAACAGATATACGGCGTGATCCGTTCATATAGGTGGACATATCTCTTTACGGATATAATGGTACGCGGTATCTCCTCGCGTCGCGTCGCGCTTAGTGAGAACTGATATTCAATTTTCGCTTTCGTCGCGTTTCATTGCATCGCGCTTGGTGGGTATTGGCCTTTACAGTTTTGCGGCATGTATTTATTTTCATCTAAAATCAAATTCGCAAAAGTGCTGCAGTGCATATTCTTTGACTTTTATAATGTCAAAGAAATTAAATACTGCAAACATGTTTTCTTATTTATTTCATCACTACTCCAGCTATATTTTACAACAATTTTATCCAGAGTGCACAAAACTACTTAACTTTCTGTTGACAGTACAAGATGTGGATGGGTACTGCTAACTCATAAATATCGCATGTATTGCTCTGGTATAGTATGAATGAGGCCATTATATAATACATATTTTAAAAAATAATTAAAATAAATTTATAGTTCGCAATTTTCCCCCATAATAAGGATTGATGACATTCTAGACGGAATATTCGCACTATTTGCATTTATGTCGGCTTGAATCTGGTTGCCTCTAAGCCTGAAATTATTCCTCCAAGAATTTTTCAAAAATAAAGAAGACTTTCCCAATTCTTATCTGACATCACTTTTACTGATATGGATAATTTTGTATTATTATGAATTTATCGATTATAAGAATAGTATTCAATTAATGGATTATTGTACATGATTTGCAAATCATGTTTAAAAATCATGTTTGCAAATCCATTATATGAATACATTATTTTATACTATGTAATAATAGTATTTTTATGGATTCATATTATAGTATTCAATTTCAACAAATTTTATCTATTTAGCTATTGATCTAGTTTAATATTGAAATACACAGTTAGCATTATTGATTATTTATTGATCATTGACCCAATTGATTATAACCCAAAATTGATAGAATTAAGATTAATGATTAAATTTATTAACCCCCAAAAATTGTTGCAAAGTTCATGAAGTGAAATGCGATAACACAGATAAATGTATTTATCGAGTGCACAAAACAGATTGACAGAAAAAAGTAACACATATAAGTGACAATAATACGTAAAATCAATATAATAGATTGATAAATGAGCTTTCACACGATACAATTTAATATATAAAGTCAATATACTAATTTCATAAAGTAGTTATAATATTGTAATTTAAGATAATGTTATACATATATAACATTATCTTAAATATATGCATATATGCATTTTCTTTATTACATTTATGTAGGTACATATATGTAAAATATATCTAAACAAAATATAGATAGTATAAATTATGATTTTATGAAAATATTTACAATTATATGAAAGGAAACGTTTGCCAAGTTATGGTTTTTCTTTTTTTTCTCTAAAAATCCGAAAAAGTAGTACAACAATTATGTAAAGGGCCAATCAGGTGTAACTCAGAGCAAAACAGAAAGAGAGAGAGAGTGGAAGGGAGGGAAGAGAGAGGGGGAGATATATAATAATAATATCCACTGAATGTCGCTAAAGGGATAGGCTACTCGCATTGGTCCACCATCAGACATTTTCCAAAATAATCTAATTTTCGTCAAAATAAAAATTATTCATTCTAGAACCTCGATTTAAATAAAATAAGAAGTCAAAACTGCCGATCTAGATTTCCTATTCTTTAAAAAGAGAGAGAGATAGTTTTCACAATTCGATTCACCAAAACTATTGTCAAACCAACTTAAGCCAAACTACCATTGACTAGCAGCAAACAGAGACTATCGGAGTAGGTGCGTCGCGATTTCTTCCAGGGGAACATCTCAATTCTTGACTGGGCACAGGTGGATAGCTTCCTTGCTGGCGTTTCTTGAGGTGCTTGGAGTGGGGAACTTCCGCCCACTCCGATGGTGGCGGCGGCACTTGGGATGTCCCCCGGTGAGAAATGCTTTATGGAGTTGGGAGAGGCGGGATTCTTGAGTACAGACAGCAGGGGACAGTAGCTCTTGGAGTAGAAGCGACGGGTCTTGCGCCACATCGCCTTCAGGGCACCTGGAAGAGTTGGCTCAGGGCATTCGACCCCAACAGTTGTGACTCCCTGGGCGGGTACTTTTTGGATGAGATCACTAGCGGTCTTGAGGTCTTCCTCAGTTTCATCTTCCGACGAGGATGAGGATATCTCGTCGACAGTTGTATCAACAGAGCCACGCGGGGTAATCGTATGCGTATAGACTGGTATTTCATCCGTGGAGCATCTTCGGCTCATTGTTCTAGTTTGGTTAAAAATGAGTTGGTAGATTTTATCAATGGAGCAAAGTGCATGGCTGTTATACTTGAATGTGAGAAGATGCTTCCGCGTAATAAACGCTTTGGTAGAGATCATGGTCTGAAGGCGTAAGCTTTTCGCCTCGCTGAGACGATCGGTGTAAGGGTCCAGCGGATCAATAATGCAGGGCGATTGGTGGTCCACTTGAATAGAGTCCATTTCTGGATAAAGAGGGCCAAACTGGATTGCCATTTTGTCGTAGTAGAGTAGGGCTGTTAGGAAATGTTCAAAGGCTAGATTGAGATAAGGCGCATCATACTTTTGCTTAAAATTGTTACCAATCGTCATGGCCAGCAGCTCCACTGTTGACAACTGTCGGGTTAACATGGCCGAATTCCCGAAACACTGAATCACCCAAAACTTGCCAAGCCGGATCAAACTACGGGCAAATTGGGTCTGCTTGGAGACTAATTCCACGCACGCCTCACTCATACTCGCCACGTGAATTTGAGCCATCTCTTCGGGATTATCGGACTTGTTTATCATCTTCCACAGAGCCAGGTATTGTTTCATGGGAATCTCCTTGTCGTGTCCTCGAGTTCTCTCCTGGAGAGCGTGCAACCCGATGCGTAGCTCAACTGATATGCCATTCAAGGTCAGAGCGAGATTATCCGCTGAGAGTTTGACATCTTTAGTAGATTCGTCATCTGTGAAAATTCGATGCAGCTCCAGAAGACAGACCTCTCTAAACTTGGTGAAGGTATCGCTCTCGTGTTTAACAAAAATGACAATGTCAAATGTAAAGTTGTTTCTGATTGCAGTTCCCTTAGAAACACTGCCGACAAATCGAATTCGATCTATTTCGTGAACAAAAGCCGCATGTCCACGAATAGTGTCTCTGATCTGGTTAAAGATATCGACTTTGCATATTTTGTCCTCCTCGTCGCTTAGAGCAACTTCGCGAGATATTCGCCCAAGATCACGAGATATAATTCGCCAATCAGTCATTGCTTCTCTGAGTATTGAAAAAAATATAGACAGACAATTTATGAGAAGATCGGGGGTTTTATACACCACGGTAACCAAGTTCAGCCAATTACAAAGTAGTAAAAATTATATTTAACATGGTTGACAGCATTTCTAAACTGTTGCATAAAAGAATGCGATGCCAACGTAAGTAGTACTCCTCAAAACTATTGTATCCAGAACAATGAGAGGTACGTGGTGTAGCGCATATAACAGCTTTTAAAAAGAGGTGTGTAGTTATTTTAAAAGTACAATCGTTCACTATATATATTATTATCAAAATGTTTCAAATTCAATGTATTCATTTCAGTCTATTGATACTTTTACATACGACTCGACGGCCCCCTAGTCATAAAAACGTCTTTACAAATCCCTTGCCTCTGCTTAGTAAACTTTCATAATTGTCATTGTGTGACACGGTATAATAATAATAAGATATACGTAATAGTAATTGTACTTTTATATTTTAAATTTTAAATAATTTAATCGAAAGTATAGTTCACTGTATTGTTTTATTATGATAAAATGATACATTTCGCTATTATGGTAAGATATCATTGTCTATATACAATTAATTTATTACACAAATTTAAAATTTTATAATTTACATTCCGTAAAATTATAATAAAAATAACAAGTATTTAAATTTCGTTTAATCTCCCCGGTTTCTATACTATAATAATCATTGCCGAGGTTAAACGAAAAAGTCCTGAGTATCTTGCAAGATAGGTAAAAATAGATAATTCAATACAATCACAATTATACTCACCAAACAGGTGCTTTTCAAACAGATTTGAGTATCGCTGTTTCTTCATTAAGCTCTCCGCAGTTCCTTTCATGATGCGCCAACTAAATCGGAGCTTCTATTGGCATAAAAAATCGATATATAAAATTTCAGATACAACAGTGAGACAACAAAGTCTGTTAAATTTTAAACAAAAGTTGAAATTTAAGTTTAAAAATATTAAACTTAAGAAAATTCTGTTTAACCTTTCCATTGTGCCGCCCGATGCAAATGTATCAAGCAAAATGTAAATCCCCGTTATAATTGAATCACCCATATTACCTTGGAAATAATTTTGACAAAAAATCAAAGCAATAAATCATACTCAAGTTTAGGTAATGCGACAATAGAGGTTTTTATTTTTACCTAGGAGCATTGGGTCACCCGATGCATATACGCATCGCATACATGAACGCGTATGTATTATGGATAAAAACACATCCAAACTAACTCCAAAACAATTACCGTTACTTCAAAACGCCGTTACTTTCTCGAGGAGCTATCCAAAACCCTGAGCCTCAACCATCTTCGTTCATAAATAAATTTGGCAACTCCCTCTTCCTATTTGAATACTTGCTATTTTGGGGGACAAAACCAAGTATGGGGAGACCATGGACAAGGACGATGTGTGATATGTCCCACGAGAAAAAAGAGTTGGGTAGGTTTTTTCACACAATGAACAGTTCATCCAGCTTTATTCACATCCACAATATCCCAGACCCGTAACAACGATTCTGAAAACGATGCGGAAATTAATGAAAACATTTAATGATTGAAAACCATCGACACCTTAAATAATTTTAAAATCAAATCTATGCTGCATTATCTGTATATATTATAATAGATTTTACCACTTGTGATAAACAACATGATATTACATTTTACAGAATTATTTATGTTTTTATCAAATTGAAATACGCAAACTATTAAAACTTTAAATGCCAACGTAACACGTTCCACGTCATCTAGTCCGACAGAATAATATGGTTGACTGATTTTATAACAAGCACTTCATAAGTATACGCTATAGAAAGTATACAATGCTTGTCAGTAACAGTAGATGTTTGGCAAGTACTGTATGAATTAAATGAACTGTATTATTGTGGTATCATATTATTATATTATGGTTCGATCAGTTGACACACTTCTTACACCTAATATAATATACAACATTAATTAAATAGACCGAAATATAATGTTAAAAGCTATGAATTTAAAGAAATATTTCAGAATTATACATTTTATCCGATTTTGTATAATTTCTTGGGTATAGAGTGAAAGGCATACTAAAGGATGAAATAATGTTATAAATAATGAAAAACAAAATAACTATTATGTATAATTATTACAATGAAGAAAAGATCAAATATTAATAGCTAACTGGGCAAAATTTAGTATTTTAAGCATGATTCAAAACCATTTCAATACATATTTAGAATATTATTTCATGAGACTATCATTCTTCTTGCATTTTTATGGAGCTACATATTCTTTAGTGCTTGAGAGTAAAATGAGAGTAAATTCATAGAGTTTCTGTTGTGCATGAGAGTAAATTCATACAGTTTCTGTTGTGCATGAGAGTAAATTCATAGAGTTTCTGTTGTGCATGAGAGTAAATTCATA
>JAUZND010060463.1:0-18259 GCA_034780555.1 Coelogynopora nodosa | reverse complement strand
CTCTCTCTCTCTCTCTCTCTCTCTCTCTCTCTCTCTCTCTCTCTCTCTCTCTCTCTCTCTCTCTCTCTCTCTTTCTTATTCAGTAATTTAAATAAAGCAAGTCCTTCGCCCTCACCTTCCCCATTTGCTCCCCATGTATCTACCCTCCTCCTCCTCTCTCTCTTTCCTAGTTGGACGCCAGCACGTCCCCCGACCCTGACTCCTCGATTGTCCACCGCCTTAGTGTGCTACGCCTCCGCCTGGACCAGGAGAAACAGCAGACCGCCGCCGTGCTAGCTGAAGTGCGCCTCCTTAGGGACACGCTCTCTGCCGAAACAGCCGCCAGAGTTGATGGGGAGGTGAGTCTTCTCATTGTATATTGATTATGATCAGTTACCTATACTAACATTAAAATGTGTTCGTACTACTGCTGAAAATTTGGAAAATACTTGGATAAAAAATTATAGGGTGTTTTTAGTTTTGACTATTTTAGTTATATTTTAATGGTAATATCATGCTCTAATTTATAGGTCTAATGTTGGCATTATATATACCAAACTGTACTTTTAGTTTAACCATTAAAAGGGCTAAATAAATTAAATAAAAATATATTTTAAATGAGTCAAAAAATGTATGCAGAATTACCCTGATAACTTATTTACCCTTATATAACTAATTCTTTAACTAATTGAAACTCCTTTTATATTTTGACATTTATAAATAAGAGGTATACAATATAGGCAAATTTATAATCAGAGATGTTAAAGTCTTTCAAAATCTAAATTTTACTGCAAAAATTAAAGCACAAAATAAAAATTGCTGGTGTTTTGGAATATTAAGAAAAAAGAATATATAAAAATTATTGTGTAAACCGAATTTTCATAATATTGTTTTTTAATTCTATCTAAACTTTTTTATGTTTTATTAAAGTTTAGATCGAATTGTAAAACTTGTGTTTGAATTAACTTAGATTTATGTTCTGTGGATTGCATGGAATTTTATCAAATTTTCAATAATTGACGAAAAGGTCATATGAATAAAACATTGGTCAGTAAGAACGACAACGATTAACAGAACAACCCCACGTTCTTTTCAATCCTCCTCAGAGTCGCATCAACCAGCTTCTCAACCAGAACCGCGACCTTCTCGACCACCTCAATCACCTGGTTCACCGCATCCAACAGCTGGAAATCCAGAAAACCTCCACCACAACGGTTCCACTCCCCATGCCTCCCTCTCTCGTCCCACCACCAGTCACCCCGGCCCTGGGACATGTGCCCTCACTAGCGGCCTTGGGCAATCCCTGGGAGGGGGTACCGCCCGTGCTGCCCCACTTTCATCACTGGCGGTCGATTCATGCTGCTGAAAAGGAGCACAAGGTAGGCTTGTGGGTACATGATCACCGAAGTGACCCTTGAGGGGTATTACAACTAAAAATCACTTTAAACAAACTTTTAGAGCGTACATTTGTTTTAAGTCTCTTGTATATTAATTTGTTTGTTCTATACAAAATTTAATAACCCTTGTATTATATTAAAAAATAATAATTTCTAAAAATCATTGTAATATCTATAATATGTTGAAAGGTCTTTGTTTGTATACAATTTCATGGGCGAGGTTATATGGTTTTTATGTATATTTATTGTTATTATGTAAAGAAAAAATACGAGCGATTTTTTTAATATAATTATTATTTTATGCATTAAAATGTTATCATACGTTTTTTCATTCAAATTTGCTTTTTTAAACTTTCTTGTAATTTATTTCTTTAGGCACCATAATATCAATACTATATTTTGTATAATATTGTATTTTTATCATATTTTAAATATTTTTAAACTATTGTATATTTCATTATATAGGGGAAACATTTCTGGTATTTTTTTTTAGATCCTTTTGCAAATGTTTCGTTTTTCTTTCTGCTTTATTCGTATTAAACATAAATATATTTTTGCAGCTTTGATTCTGATCTCTATAGTTCTAATAATTCATTCTACATTTTACGTAATTCTTGTCAGCTATACTAATTCTTCCAAAAGATCTTACGAGATTTTCCATTTTTCATTTATGGATTCCCTATTGCCAAATAAATAATTACAGATTTTTGGTAAAACTTTTAATTCAATTCATCCGTACAAAATTCGCTAGTTATAGATATTTATTGATTTCTCCAAACTCATACAAGATTTTACCGAAATTTCTGAAAATGTTCCATAATATCTCGACAATTGTACATGATTCGGAATATAATTTATCTATCGACGGATTCCTACAGATTGTTCAAATTCTATAGTCTGCTTAATTATTATAGATGTCAATCGATTTCTCTTGGATCAATATATCAGAAAAAGTTGCCCTCAACGCGAACATTATCAAATGTCACTCTCGACTTATACTCCCCCCACCCCCTCTCCACCCAACCCCAGACATGCCCGCTAACTGGCAGTCAGTCGGCCTATCAGCTCCGAGGACCCGCCAACACCCTCGACCTCCTCTCGAGCACTTCCGCCACACTGGTTGGCCGACTCCGCGGTTGCCACGACTGTCCCCCCTCCCAAAAGCTGCCGGATCTTGGGGTGTCCTCGGCTGCCCCTACGGGGCCGGGGGGGAACCAACTAGAAGCCTCGGTCAACTCCGTACTGGACAGTCCAGATAGTGGGCACAGAGAGATGTCGGCGGATAGTCTGTCGCAGGCGCTTACTTTTAGGTGAGTTGCAACTTGGCGGTAAGTAGAATATGTGAATCGGTTCTCGTTTTAAATGTATTATTTTATTTTATCATTTTACAATACCCTATGCATTATTCATTTGTGGAATTTTGTTAATTATTCTAGAGCTATTCTTGGAAGGTTTGATTACAAAATATTTTATTTATTAGTGTAAAAAATTGCAATAATGTTTAATTATTTGTAGGAAATGTCAAATGTTAATTAAAAAGTTTTAATGGTTACAAAAAAAATTATATTGTTATATTGGGACAGTTTTTATCATAAATTTATATAGAATTTAAGTCATTTAAAAAATTGTCTAAACGTAGGTACCCTTACAGAAAATAATTATTTCCTAATATAAATAACATGTAATACGATTTATTAATTTTTATAATTGAAAAACGACAATTTATTTACAGTTTGTAATCAATAACCGATGTATACTTTTAATTTCAGCGAAGCATATCCATCTTCGAATTTTAATGAAAATTCGTTTAGTTTCTCAGAAACCCCACCAAAGCCAATCAATAATGGAATCTATCAGCACAACTTCTACGGTAATCAAAACTCAGTAGTCTTTACCCCAGACCAATCCAGATCGGCTACGTCACACAGCCATCAGCCAATAAAAAGGCAGCACCTGTCCAGTGATGATGAGGAGATATCAGAGGCTACAGCTACCCCTACAAACAAGGTTAAAACAACCCAGGATAATTCACAAAATGTATCTTCTCTTATTACCAGCCTGCAGAGTCTTTATAATACCAGCGACGAGAACGCTATTGCAGAGCGAGGACTCAATAGCCCAACCAATGGGAAAGCAGTCGATGACAAGTACGATGGAACCACATCACCATGGGAAGGTGCGCCGCACAATTCATCGATGGGGTTCTCGTCCAATCTGTTTCACTGGAAGGAAGAAAACATTACAAATGACACGGATTGAACATAATGACCTGATTTCGAAATAATTCCTTTGACTGCTGAGAATATTTCATGTTTTGTGTTTTTCATAGTATATACGTACTTGCCTCAACAACATATTAGTAGAAAAAATTGTGCATTTAACATTTGCAATATATCTTACGATGTTACAGGACTTCACAAATAAAAATAATGCAAAGAGTTATAACTGTTATTAATATTAAACTTGTTATATTGTTAAATTAAACTATGTATTAGCTAAACAAATAGTTTTGTATATATTTTCCACAGATATCGAAAGATATTTTCAATATTTTTTTCAAATGTTAAAAAGCAAAATTGGATTTCTCCACTATTCACATATTTCAAAAGTTTAAAAATGTAATTAGTTTTCAAATAAAAATAGACGGTTTGTTAATCTGTAAAGTGTTTGTTATTATTTGCTATTTGCGTTATGTATTATACTTGCACAGAGGCGCCACAGTTCATTTAAGCGCCTCTAAATGGTCTTAGGTGACTATAGCCAAATTGTACAGGACTGCATATAAGATATAATTACTGGAGTATACCTACAGAACGTACGTTATTTTTAAAGTTTTATTAGTTGTTAGATATAATGAAATACGTAATTTTTTATTACATTATATCTAACTAAAATTTCACTTAAAAAACAGAATTAAACATCTCAATCTGCTTGAGTAATAAAGGGGGGCTAAACTATATACTTTACCGCTCAAATTCCGACACTTATGCTTTGTAACAATTAATATGAAAATTGAGATTATACCAAACAATTTTTTAAAAACAATGTAATTTATGTATTGTATATAAACACTTCTTCCATCATATTATTTAACATAGATTTACCACGGGAGCTATCAAAGGGGGTGGGGCCAAATTGGTTTTCACTATTTAAGTATTCCTATATGAAAACCAACTTGGCGATTAGTCTGAAATTTTTTCAGCTGTATTTTTGCAAATAGTGTATTATATATTTAATATTTTTAGGAGACAAAGTTTGAAAAATTAATTTTTTTATGATACTCGCAACAAAATTACTGATATTATTATTAACAAAAAAATCTCCAACGCGCATTAGACATTAAAAATGCGATATACCTTAAACTGTTAGCTCATTTTAATGTGCTGACTTCGTTTTTTATTCACAATATGGTAATTAGACTTATTAAAGAAGTTACATAAACGTTATTCACATAAATTATTATTAGTAACCACTTAATTAACGCATCTTCAATATTGTTTATATTGCATTCACCTTAATAGGAAATACACAGTTTTCATTAATGCTTATTGCTAGAAAAACGGGAACTTAACTGGCATTGCATACAACATTAAAATTATGTAATAGGCCTACTGATCATATTTTTTATTGTGAGAGCTAACGCTGCCTTTGTTATAATCCTTATTATTGCTTTGGCCGTAGTAGGACCGCCAATTCACCTATTTTTTTCCCAACTACTAAATTGTTTTGACATAATTATGGAATATTTATGATTTTAATTTTTTATCATCGCGTAATTAGAATTTCCCTTATTTAATTTTAGTTAAATAATAATTATTTAAAAAATTAACGTTTATTCCTAAACGTCTATAGGTACAACGTAAATATATTATAAAAAGTCGTAAAAGAAAACAATATAAATTGTAGACATATATATCCACATAAATATTTGTTTGGATATGTGGGAGTAAATAAATTTTATATTTATAAACTTTAAAATTATTATTTTTAATAAAATAATAAAGATGTTATTACAATAATCGTACCGAAATGTAAATATAACAAATAATCTTAAATTCATATTGAAAACTACAATGTATATTAGATATATAAAATACTTAAATATATATCTGCCTACAATTTAATACATCATAATAATATAACAATTTTCAATTTGAATTATTTTATTTAGTCCATGTATAATTTCAAAGCATACATTAAAAGGACATTTAATTAAATAAAGACTACTTTTAAAATTCTAATGGATTTAATTTTGCAACAATTTTTCAAAAAATAAGTGGTCCCCATTTAAATGTTTAGTAAATAAAATTTTGCTTTAGTGGGAAAAAACACAATTAAGCGCGCACGCAGAATAAAAAATAAATAATCTTTTTGATATAATCCTAGTAATACGTTAAATTCCTTATGAGGAAGTAAAAATGGTATCTGAATCATTTGATTTTTATTTATACATAAATATTAAGTATTGTAAAATATTAAATTTATGATAAAGAACTGTTTTATAACAGTAACTATAGGCACAAATTACAATTAAATTTGTATATAGTTGTCATTACATTCTCGCAGAGGAGGAATAGCATACGTTTAAGTGGGCGGCGTCCCATGGATTATTTTCTGCGTATTATTTATTGATGTAAATGCATTTTTAGTGGTTTCTTATGCGCGTTTTCCATATAAATGGAATATATAATTCCTTGGCGCTGCATAAAATTCACTTATATTCATATATAAAAATCCAGTCAGACTTCATAACTTTTAATTAAATATATTATAAAATAGCATTTGTTCATATTAATGTTAATTATTAATTTTTTATGAAGCAGATAGTTGCTCAAATTATAAAAGAAAACACTAATTGTACATGAAGTTCTATAAAATATAATTGAATATATTAAATAAAAATTTAGTTGTTTTAATATTATAATATTTTTTATTCAGAAATAGTTGTTTACATTAAAGGAGGTATTTTTGTATTTATCGATTTTTGCCGGAAGAGATCTTACATATTTATTATTTTCTTTAAAGGAATGCAGTTTGAAAAGAAAAAGAAGACAGTTGACACTATCTATCGATGCGGATTAATATTGTCAATTGCCGCATTTATTTTAAATTTTATTTCTTTTGTTACACCATATTGGATCGTTGTAAGACCAGAATTTGCAGAAGACAGCAAATTTATCAGACTAGGTCTTTGGGAAGCATGTTTTGACAAATACGTTCATCCTGAAGATTATGTTTCGAAGGCATATTCTGGATGTTGGTATGTATACTATCCTGAATATGATTACATCAGGAATTGGCTAAATCCACGTAAGTGTTATGTACTTGTGTCTTAATATATTGTTATATTTGTTATATATATTATATATAATCTTATATTATAATTTTAATGTTCAAAAAGTGTCCTTAATTTATTTATTTAAAAAACAAACTATTCAATTCATAATTATACTACAAATATTTATAATTCTACTAATTCTGAAGCATAATACATAATACTAATAGGAAATATTTTAAATATTATTTAATATCTGTTTAGTGTTTACAACATTTATTATTATTAAAAAATAAATGTATTAATTTTTCTGAAGAAAATATTTTATTCAAATTAAATAAAGAAGTTTAAAATATGCAAAATTTTATATATTTATTTTTTAAGTTTATAATATTTATTTTTAATTAATTTAACATTTTCATAGTCTATTGTATTATAGAAGCCATAGGCATAATAATAATATTTTTAATACTGAATTAAAATTTATAATATATAAATGAGTGGATTAATATTTTTTAAATCTTTTATAATAATAATATTTATTATTATATATTTATAAAGTACTTATAATCAAAATGATATCATAAGTGCTAGTACATGATGATAGAATGTAGTTAACAATAAATGAAAGATTACAACATTTGAGGCTCATTACAACTGAATTAATGTAATTGAGAATTATTGTAAAAATAAATAGGTTTTTAGTTCTAATTTAAAAGAAAAGTCAGTGTTTTCATGGAGGCAGGACATTCCACAGGCATGGTACCACTACTAAAAAGGCTCTATATCCTGTTCTTCAGGTCTTTGTAATGGGAACATAAAGTAATGATATATAACCAACTGATGAGTATCTCTGCCAGTAACTTGGAGCCATGTCATTCATGGTACAAGGAGTCACACAAATATCAGGACTTTAAAAGAGATTTACTTCATTACTGATAGCCAATGTAGGGAATGGAGAAGTGGGTCAGATATAGTTTCCCAGGGTAAACCACTCATAAGTCTAGCAGCAGCATTTTAAACATGCTGTAGTCAATTTATGTTGTGTTTGTTTTGATTAGCAAAGAGTGAATTTCAACAGTCCAGTTATGAGGTGACGAATGCATGGACAAATGTCATAATTGACTCAGTTTGCAGATAATAAAGTAGTCCATATACTTGCCTCAACCCGGAGTAACTTGCTTTGCAAACAGCAGCTATTTGTACTTGCTCATCTGTTAAACTTATATTAATACCATTAAATCTGAGTGATATACCAAGGTGATCAATGGGATGACATTTGTCTTAGATGCATTCACTTGGAGCTTGTTCATGACCATCCAAGTATAGGTAGCTTCAAGACATAGCTCAATATGCTGAACTGATTCCTCAGATTTTATTGAATTGAACAATAACCATATTTGTGTATCATCAGCATACAGGGTAGGTAACTTAAACAACCAAGACATTTAAATTGCTATTATTATTTCATACATTCTTTTATACTATTTTAAATATATCATAAATAAGTAAGGTTTCCTCTAGATAGGGTACCTAACATAGGCTTCTCTTTTTAATTATACAGATTTTGTTAAAAATATATATTCTGTCAATTTTTGACTTATACTTAGCTATACTTATGGGCCTACCATTGGTAACATAATTGACTAAACACGAAAAAAATTTATTTAAAAAAATTCCAGATAAATTATACTTAGTTAAGAATATATTAAATATATTTAATTGAGAAAAACATTCCAGGGAATGCAAGTTATAAAACAAATTATGTAAATAAACATCAGTATTTTGCATAAAATGGTTTTATATATTGGTAATGTAAGTGACAGTGAATTTTTTAAATTTAAAAACACTTTGCTTTGTTACTTACAATACCCATGGTTTGGTCCTTATAATAACAATATTCAAGGAATTTATAATATTTAATATATACATACAACACATTCCCATGCTAGCCGTATAATTTAAAAGTCCCTTAATAAGTCTTTAAAAAATTAATTCATTACTTATTTTCATAAGCATTTTAAAATTAGTATATCCCTATTTTTAATTGTATTTAAATTATCCAAAATTTAATATTAATGTTAGGATGATTATAAGGAAAAATCAACATTCATGACTAAATTCCAGAAAGGTCAAACAAAAGGAATGAGTTATCATCAAATCTTAAATTTTATTTATAAAAAAATATGTACACTCCAAACATAGCTTGTACTCTATGTAAAACATGCCTGGAGGGATAGGATGGCAAGTCAAACCTGTGGATTTAAAAGGCTGTCTGTCAAATCCAAAAAACAGAAGAATAATTGAGGCCATGCAGGATCATAAAAAACATGTATTAACTGATATTTATAATAAAAAGGGGAGAAAACATGACTGAACAATGTTACATGACTTTTGACCATCTTTGTATTTTTTATATACTTATTAATAGTACCTTTTAGTATAAAAATATACATTGATTATTATTTTATATTAAATGAATTTTTTAGTTTTTTTTAAAATTTTAGTAGACCTATTTAAGTTATTTTAAGTTAATACATAAATCACAAAGTCAATATTGTATAACAAAAATTTAAGCCAAATCAACAAGAACTCATAATTTTAAAAAGTGAAATCAAGAGGGGGCCTTGCAATGCTTTGTATGTCATTAGAGACTTTAATAACCTCTTGACAGCTCAAGATAAAATCTATTTGGCTGAAATAGACAATGTGTTTGACTACAGGGAGAAGAAGGGACCTAACATTGGGAAATTAATGACATCTCTAAAATATATAAGTCATCCTTGCTTCACATGGCAAAATGTCACATATATTCATAAATCCTTTCTATATTCAGAACATTTAATTCAGGTAATGTGCATTACACCTAAAACAAAAAGAAGTGATTATAGTACTTAATGTAAATAAGCTATAAGTAGTATAAATGCTATTTGAGTATTATTTAAAATTACTGGTTATATTATTAAATATTTTCATTATTGAAGTTATATGTTTATAATTTACAATAAACTTATTTTTTCTGTTAATGTTGAAAGTTTAGCTCCTAATATCATTGGCAAGTATGACACCGGTGGGGGGTATAAAATAGTTCAATAATAACACCGTTTTTTCAGGTATGTAAAATTATTCGAAATTATAGTTGTTATATTTTTAGTTATATAAAAGTATTTTAGCCACAGTAAAACAAATCTGGGTTATACATTATATAGTTCAATCGAAAACTTAATTTCTCTATAAAATAATTGGCATACCCCCCATCCAAAGTAACCAAATAAGACTGCAATTTATCTTTTAGCATTTAAGAAAGTTATATTATACTATCAATATCTATAATCTAAAGATCTAAATCTTATAACAGTAATTTTAATTTCCGATTAGGCGAACAAATGATACAGATTAATTCATTTTTTTCCACTTAGTTTTTTTAATTTTTTTTTTCAAATGTATTGAACTATTGAAGCTCAGATATTTATTTATTATGTTTATTTCAGCTTGGTTTTATGCTGCTCAGATGCTGTCTCTATTGGATTTTATCTTACAACTTGGTGTTGTTATTGTCCTTGGTCTTAAAGGATGTAAAATTATTGAAAAGAGACATGCGAAGAGTGATCGTTTTGTTATTGTTTTGCAGCTAATTAATAGTAAGTTGGCCTTTTTAGTTATACAGTTTATATATATATATCGTACATCATTAAATTCTTATGTAACAATGTAATGTAATAACTGCCAGTATATAAATTTTATTAATTTATATTTTCTTTAAAATTTCGACTATTGTAAGATAATATATTATGATGAAAGAGAGATATGAGAGCAAATCAAATGGTTTAATTTTAGATTAAAATCATATTGTTGTTTACATATCTCACTATGTTTATAGACACTGAATACAAAAAACAATCAATTTAGTTTGATTGTATTCATTTCAAATGTTCAGATCGTTTCTTTAAATCAGTATGTAAGATTTATACCTCATTTGGGATTTATATCACATATAAACTATACTTTTTCTTTTCTATTCACTTAATAATTTTTTTGTTGATATTGTTATTGTTTGATATTTCTTCTTTCTCAAAGTGTATTTATAGATAAAGGTAAATAATAACACTTTTTGTTGATTGTTGACGAGTTCTTCACCTATGTCATCTTCAAATTACAGTTTTGGATATATAGGTTTCCTAAATCAAGTGGTTGAAATTACGCTAAATATAGACAACAATAAATGAATAATTGCTATGCCATTATTTGAGATGGTGTAATAGATTTCAAAATGTTAAGCATACTAAAATTATAATTAATTTAACAATTTATTCTTGAAATAATAAAATTGAAAAACGTATTTGACCTTTCATAAATATACTATTATTTAAAAAAATTCAACATGATTAAATAAACGTAATTTTACAAAGAACAATTAAATTTAATTATGAATTCAAAAAGGCCACCTAGAAAAACCGTTGTGACTTCTGACTTAATTGAATTTGTGTGTTGCTTCTTTTACTGATACAGTTGAAAATATTTCAAAAAAATTTAAAACCGCATATTAAAAAATTATTAATTAAAATAAAAGTGGAAATAATTTTTTAATTTGCCCTAATATTTTTGTATTGTAAAAGTATGGTGTTTTTATTTAATCATTAATGTCTTGATCATTCTTTTCGTGCTTATGTCCAGCTTTCTGCTTCGCAACTGTGGTGATCCTGATGGGCGTGATGAGCAAGGACCGCACTTGGCTGCCACGCTTCGACCACAACCAGGTCAGCTGGAGCTTCTCCTTCGCCGTCATCGCCGGCTTCTTCACCGCCTTCTCCGTCATCTTATTCTCTCTCCGCTTCCTCCGCGTGCACTGCACAGAGGGCCTGCTGGTCGGTCTGGGCTGTCGAAAGTCAACCCGTCCATTGGGTAGGGATTGCCATGGTTACAGTCGCGAATTTAGCGGTGTTGCCACATAGTTTCATTTATTTTAGGGACGCCCCCTTGCTTTACGTGTTTACTTTAAGCTAACAATTTGGTGAATTTGTGTTTGGTTTTGAAAACTGAATTGGAAACCATACACATAAACTCAATAATGTAAGTGATTTTGAAAAGATTCTATGGTTTTTCAACCAATTAGCATTTTTGAAATTATTTTGACAATATTCGGAGTTTTTACCGGATTGAATTAGGATACGTTTTAAATAAATTCTACTGTTTTAAAATGCTTTCACCGATATTACTTCAGTGTTTCATCCACGAATTTCGAAAACAAGCTTCCCTGTCTGTATTTTAAATATTTAGGGGATTGAGAAACTTCAAAGTTTATGTTTAGTTTTTGATATTGACTTCTTTTGAAATTTAAGTTTTGGTTATAATTGAGTTCAATAAATAATTATTTATTTATTTCAAAGAAATAATTCTTAATAATAATTTGTATCAATAAAATAATTGATTATGATAAAAGAGTATTGAGCCAATTAATAATTGATCTTGAATTATAAATCTTCAAAACTAAACATAGTATTAGGGAAGATTGTCATAATACCACCTGAAATGGTTGTATAATAATAGTAGAATATTGATAACAAAACTATTTTCAAAATTAGTAAAGGAAAAGAAGAACCATATAAAATCACATAATATAAATTAAATTTTACTATGTTCAAAGAATGCTAATGTTATAAGAAAATAAAGAGTACAAAATACAGATTCTAAAAAGTATTTGTACAAACGAAACATCCAATAATCCAGACTAAAATTAGGACAACACAACAAATCCGAGCATTCCTTGTACATAATGCAACTAACTTAGAACATAATAATATCGTGCCTGTGAAACATGCTAAGTCGGATCCAGAATAAGAAAAATGACGTACTAAGTAAAAGAACCACAAGTCAGTGTTGTTACGTTGAGAAACGTAGTAGTGTTTGATCGACACCGTTACACTTCCCACAAAAAACAACTAAACTATTTGATGTTAGAAGAGCATGACAGATATCGTAAGCATAATCTGCATGTTTACTTCTTATATTTTATAATATTTCAGTTTATAAATATATTTAATATATATTATTTATGCATGTATTATTCATAAGCATAATATATTACATATAATAAATGCTATGAAGTAGCGCTATCTATTAAATAATGTGATGTATACGTACTGAAAATCAAACTTACTACCTTCAGGATTGAAGGCAGACACGTTACCGCTCGACCACCGCTCTCCTATGAGGTATATAAATATGGAGAACGGTGGCCGAGTTATGTATAGTTAACTTCTCTGTCGTCAATTCTGAGGGTATTGACTTTGATTTTCAGATACGCAGGCTATTTCTGCCTTTAGTTAATTGACATCGCTGCTACATATTACATAGCATTTATCATATTGTTTGGTCAGCTTATCGTCATTCAATCAATGATCGATTTATATATATATAATTTCCCTTACCGAGTTCTTACGACAATATAGTTATGGTAGTTTGACAATATTGTTAAAGAAAAATGTGTAAGTACTAATCGGATCAATATATTATAAAATGCTGCCACTTCTTGCTATTATTTTCGCATTAAGACTTTGAGGTTTGTTGCCTTTTTTAAACATTTGTCTGATTTGTATACTTTAACTGTATTTGTTTTTATTTTTACATGCAATGCATTTGCAGTTCTCATATTTTTTTCATAATATGTAGGTTTTTTTAATAAAATTAAACATGTATTTATCACTGTTTATTGTGATAATTGCTCAATTTAACCTGTTTTACTATACCGGTCATGGTATAAGATGGTACGTTACCTCTTTTATAATATATATACTATTGCAAAATTATATCATTATTTATATAACGTAAAAAATTAATAAGCTTTAAAAGGTCAAAAAGTGTGAATTGACATGCTGTGATTTTTATTGACAGCCTGAGATATTCTTCAATAAGGTTGTTGGTAGCATTGTGTATTAAAAATCGGTATCTATTTCATAACCGTACTCAGGAGCGCTGGACCCTCGCGACGACAACAAAAACGGTGGAGTGGATAACTCCGGTCTCGAAGTGACCACATCAGCTGCACTGGCCGCTGCCAAGCACCGTGATGCCTACCAGCGGGGGGATCTCAACCCGGAGAAGTACGATTCGGGCGCAGTTGGGGTGCCACCGCCCGACTACATCGGCTACTATCGGGGGCCGCACGGCTCCTTCACTCACTATACCGACACACTTGTCTAGGGTGGGGTTCAGCTGGGATGGGGTAAGTCGCTGGTCTAGTAAAAACTAACTATGTATTACTATGTGTAATGGTAATTATACATGATATTATACATTATAAAATTTGTTATTTCACAAAAAAATTGAACTAATTGCTAACACTGATTACCAACCGCTACGTTTTCTATATGAGTTTGGTTTCGTTTTATTGACAAATTATCTATGTTAAGCCATACTCTAATGTTTCCGGTGTTGATCTTTGTTTGGATAATTTTTTACTTTATTAATATCACATACCCCGAAATATATCGAAAGGTCATTAACATTAATTGAATACATCATAATTTGTTTTTGCAAGTATCAATGTTTATTTTAAAATGTAACATGTTTAATATATATTTTTTTTTAATATTTAAGTTTATATTTAATATTGTAAATTCATGTTCTAGTTAGTCATATAATTCAATATCGGTTAGGTTCGCGCATGTGTTCTTGGTTCCAAAGAATGCAAAGTAATTGGTTTTATCAACTTTAGATATGTATAGTGTCAATGTTTTTCCGCTTCATATATAGCAATTTAAAGAAATCAAATTTAGAATCTGTTGACATTTATAATAGTGATTTTATATTTTTTAAAGATTTAACAATTTTATAATAAGTTATGTAGTATATAAGTAAATATGACAAGATAGTAACCATATAATTCGATTATTATTTGAAGATATAATTTAATTCATATTATTTATTGGCATTTGTGTTCAGTTTAAATATAAATCCTTCAATAATTGTTTAAAACATATAGCACGTTAGCGTTATCGATAACTAGAAGTATTATCTTTTGACTAAAATTCCAGTACAGATCTCATCATATTATTCTTTCACCTTTTTTTATTGCAGTTAACAACATCAGATATGTCGAGAACGAAGAAAGTTTGAGAACTCTTTAAAGTTGACATTTCATGTCTATGTACATACATAAGTATCAATTTCATATCGTATTATTTTAATATCAATATCGTAGTGGCCCAAGTCCACCGTAGGACTGCTAAAAGAGAGATATATTATACACACAATGTGTTAACCAATAAATCGTTAATGTTATTGAACTAATCGTTTGCTCAGTTGAATGTTTTGTTGTATACACATAATTAATATATTAATTAGTACTTAAATAGATACTTTGTCTCATTTCACAAACATTTACCCCACTCAGTATTATATTGTTAGTCTTCTTGCCTTTCTCCCTCTTGGCAGTTCTACGGTTTATGGTGATAACATGATTTTTATTCCTTATAGTTTTGTTTTATATATTGATCCTTATACTTTTGTTTTATATATTGAGATATAGTATTGATAGAACTATTGTTATCAGGAACTTACAGGTACCTATGAAGGCATGTGTGAGGTGAAAATGACTTTATGCTTATATATTCAAGTGAGTGATGAAGTACTGGCTATTGCGAACTTATCAGTCTACTAACGGATGTGTCGTTTGTTATCGATTTTTCATTATAATGTATTAAATGGTTCGAAAAATCAAATATCATATGTTATACTTTGTATATAGAAGTTGTAGAAAGTTTCACTAAAAATTAACCTTATATAATATTTTTTGTCGTAATTTATTTACTAAATTTTCATTCTATCACTACCGATTTCATTATACATATTTGTAATATTAGTATCTAGATAAACTCTTTTTATTGGGGACCAAGATTTGTGTTTAGTTTGTAAACTTTTTGTGACATTAACATATCATGATTTTCTATATTATCTGATGGCTGTGCTATATATAGCCTATATATAATAATAACATATTCCCATATTTCAAATTTATCTGTTTTTATTAGTGACCAAGATTTGTATATTGTTTACTAACTTTTTGAAACATTAACATATGACTTTCTATGTTTGTACTCTATATATATGTAATATAACATTTCCCATATTTCAAGCTGTATGAGTTACCCATTAAAAGTTTTTGATTAATGTTAGATATAACTTGTTTATTCGTATATTTCATTAAGATGATAACAATTTGTCTGTTACGGATATAACTTTTACTTTTGTTGTGTTTACTGTCTTTATTCGCTTCTCAAGTCTTCATCGAAAATTGACCCCAGTATTATACCTTCTGATATACCTAATAGTATGGTATCCCCAGAAGTCTGGTATATTTCAGCTACATGTTATCCCTATTAGTCGGATATCACCAGTTGTATGATATCCCAATAAGTTCTGACATCCTTTTAGGTGTAATACACCCAGAAGTTTGATATCCACAACCTTACGGTATCCTCATGCAGTAGCCTTATAAATCCAGCTGCAGTCATATGTTCTAATAATTTGATATCTTAAAAAGTTATATATAAATATCTTCAGTTATCTGGTTTTCCCAGCAGCCTTATAAATTGCCCTAAATGCATAGCATATCAATATCCCCTACTCTAGATGTTTTCTTTATAAATAATGTAATAAATAAAAAGTGCAGTGTACGAGTACCTATATTGTGTAGGTACTCCAAGTTAAAGTTAGTCCAATTAATATTAGAAACAATTATACCATATATATGTATAAGCCTAAAATGGTAATCATGTTACTATATTGACTCAACATTTCGATTTAATCTTTTAATGAATTTCAGTTCTATAAACTACGAGCGCTCGCAAAGAGTCCTCAGGTGAACAAATTCTCGAAGAGCTGTTCAAAATCCTACTTTCTCTCCCTCTAAAAGTCTCTTAAGACTTGAGCGATCCTATTATTTTTAAGAAGGAAATTTTTCGTGTCTAGCATTTATTGAAAATGTTCTTAATTATTTGATAAATAAGTTTTTTTTAATTTTAGTAAACTTTGAATTTTATATGTTTATATGTATTTTTCATATATTGTTCATGAATAATTATTAATTCTATTTGACTTTTATTTAATTTCTTAATATTATCAATACACACGTAAATCTATCCTAAGGAATAAATAGATTATATTTATTAACAAATATAACAATGAAGAAACGTAAAAATCTGTAAATATATTTTTAAATATACAATATATTTATTTATTATGTGGATGACATAAATAACCATAACATATATAACCACGGGATATGAAAATAATTAAATTTATATATTATATATATGCTTATGTTGTATTTTAATGTTATACAAACATGAGATTCAAACTATTGCACAATGATATTATAAAAGTTTATATTGAATAACTATTGACTATTTTTATGAATTTTCGATTATAATACATTTTAATTATTTCTTATAATTTTCACATTTCTCAATTGTGATAATAAGGCTAAACTAATAAAAGCTTTACCATTTTTTAATATAATGTCAATATTTGTAATGTTGATGTAATTTTATTCGTACTTAATTACGTCTAGATTTTGTATGAATTTATATAAACTAATCATGTGATCAACTTTTCATTTATGTGCGTGAGGATCATTTAACAATTTTTTTTAAATTGTTTAAATTAAGTAATAAATTAAAAAAATTATATTGTTTAGCAACTTATAAAAGTGATGGCTTTTACACGTTTACAATTCATTGAAATGCTTTATTATTTGTTATTAAAAACAACATGATGTAAGTATAAAACGTAATTTATGAAATATATTTAATATCTAACTATCTTGCAACATTTCTATGAAAATGTACTCAACTGAATTCAACATATCAATGTCATCCAAGTTTTAAATATAGGTCAAATTTATGACGCATTAAGGTCGTTCGCAATTTTCAACATCCGGTGATATTGCCGCCATGTTGCAGATTCTCAGCTGACGAGATTTTCATATGTAAAATTTTACAGAAAAATACGATAATGGTATGAATTTAGTTAATTTTTTTCATTTTCATTATTTTATGAATCGGTGACATAAGTTTTAATTTTTTTGTTTTCACAATTTGCAATAACTATTTAATGTGATAGGTTGAAAGGTTTTTTTTCGTTTTTATTTATTTTATTTTTGGTTTTTAGTTTCTCATAGTCATATTATCTATTATATAAGTATATACAGTAGGATTCGCCTATATCGTATTATTTTTTGCCACATAAAAATGTACGATATAGACGAATATACGAAATATGCAAACTTGCCTTTATTTAAAAAAAAATCGGAAATTAGCAACTATTATTAATTTATAATGTAAAAAATAACAACCAATATTAATAACAGTAATTTTTTGTCCCGGACTAGATGAAAAAATCCAACAACGGTTTATCAACTTGTTCAAAATTGTGACTTTTTAGTCATTTTGAACTGCTCAATGCGGATCCCATCTCATATTGTTGAATAATGGCGTCGGCGTTTTTAACATAAAATGTCAACGTTGACGGCAGAATATTGTATTGTTTTGCAATCTTGGCTTGTGTGACTCCTTTTTTCAACAAAATAACAAATTCATATTTTTCCTTG
>JAUZND010060452.1:0-18259 GCA_034780555.1 Coelogynopora nodosa | reverse complement strand
ATTGTATATTTAACTCCGAAAGACAAAGCTGAATATATTATTGTATATTTAACTCCGAAAGACAAAGCTGAATATATTATTGTATATTTAACTCCGAAAGACAAAGCTGAATATATTATTGTATATTTAACTCCGAAAGACAAAGCTGAATATATTATTGTATATTTAACTCCGAAAGACAAAGCTGAATATATATATCTATATTAATATGTATACAAAAGGTACATTAGACAGTAAGAACCAATAACGAACAAGTAACCTAACGCAGTTCATACAATTTGAATGTTCCCATAAATTTTTTTTAAAAAATCAAGGATTTTACAAAAAACGAAAAAATAACAATAGTCGCTGAATTATTTAGTTTGGATTGAATATACAATCAATAATTATAATTTAGCTCCATTTATAAAACTGAGTGTATATTTTACTATCTGGTTCAAGAGGCATGGTTTACATTAAATAGTTACGATAATTGATATCTTCAAAAAAAACAAGTTTTGAATAAAACAATATCTATAACCAAATATATCAACATTTAAAATGACATATTCACATAATGCAAAGGATAAATAAAATGTCAATTTACAGGACAACATATTCACATGAAATGAATGGTGATGTTTAGTAATTTAAACTTCTTATCATGACATTATATTACAAACTCAATAATAGTTGCTATTTGTAGTTTTATTTACAGTTATAATAAGTGGATATTATTATATATTTGTACACATAATTTCTTTTTTATTTAAATTAAATGCACCCGTAATAATTGCTAACGTGACTTTAAACAACTTATTACACAGCTCACACATCTGTGCCATTTACATCATAACCCACGGCTCATCCCCAAACAAGCTAATAATGCATTAGAAGATTTCGCTGTGATATCTGAAAAGACTTCGACTAGCTTTTAAAATATGCTATAAAGCATTCTCGTTTTTCTATGTTATGTATAACACACGCAACACGTTACCTATATATTAGAGAAAACACTATATAAAAACACAGCGGCAGATCCCCTTTGAAATTGAGCAATAAAACATCTGATCTAGCATAATATTATCAAATCTAACGTTCACATTATGTTAGTATGTAAAAAAAAATTTAAAACAACATAATATTTCATCTTTTACTTCACAATCAGTCAACAATAGTTTAATATACTCATTGAAGTTATTAAAACATATTTTGCATTAGAGATAGAATATAATTTGAGTTGAGAAGCTTTTATTGAACTGTATATTCTTGAAATGACAAAATGTAAATCACATTTTTAGTTTCAAAATCTTTTAAGATGATCCTTTAACTTGTTTACCTAACGTTTACCTAACGTTCACTAACGTTACCTAACTTGTTAACTACGTTTACCTAATGTTCACACATTACTATATAAATGGAAATGAATAAATAAAATTAATGTACAATATTAATAATTTTGTTTTAATTCAGAACATTTTCTTTGAACTATTTCATGAAAACTATTACCACTATTCATGAGTAAAGCTACATTTTGTGGAGTGTATTATTGAATAAAATACTAGTTGGGTTGAGTTACCTTTGGGGCCTCCTCTGTATCGTGTGTCTTGAACAATTACGTCATTATGTGTCATTAATCAGTTTAATAAAAAGATAGTTTGAAAAACAAAAAACTAATTTCAAACAAAACAATGACGTGATTATATTGTAAGAAAATCAGAAATAAAAAATTATAAAATATATCTTTATTTATTAAAACAACATAAACTGAATACATTGAGATAGTGCTTGAATATCAAATGACATCATTGTCAAATCATTTTGTAGGTAGTAGAAATAACGCGTTGCTTTTAACAATAAATTATCTTTAAAAAAACTATTTACTTACATAATTGTGACTAAAATATTAATAAAAGGTATTTACACAATAATAATGTATACAGAGATTATACATGTTTTATATAGTATAGTATTAGAATAAAATAGCAACAATTTTTAGATGTTCAATAAATGAATAGACTGTTGACACGAAAATATAATAAGAAATATATCTTACATAATTCAGATAATTAAAAAAGATTTTCCTCTTCGCATCAAGAGCAATCAATCGTTTGGATTTTGATTATTCAAATTAAGAAAGTAGAGAAAAATTAGAGAAATAATTAGAAAATGACGTCACAATAATACATTAAGAAATCTGATGACTTATAATGTTTCTATAATATGTAGCAAACACACATTATAACAAATATTTGTATAAATAAAAAGAGTATAAAATCTTAATAAGTTACCAGTAGTTCATATTATGCGGTAGTGTGTGATTTCTCTCTTGTGAAGAATACTAATTTCGTTCATAACATAATGCAATACTACAATATGTTCTGGTTAAGATTAACAAAGTTTGAACTCAGCAAGATACATTTAAAAAAAGAAGTCTCACTCGACATATCATTGTGTAAAAAGTACGGATTGACAAAATCGATAATAGATGGAGTGTAGTAAGTGTGAAGGGGGGTTGCAAGACCGCAATTCAAAGACACTCCGATTAAAGTAGTTTGTTGGGATAGGATGTCCACGAAAGAAAGCCTCTTTACAAGAAAAATAATCATAGCCTACATATTATTATCTTTGTTACACAATAATTGAAATTCAATGGCAATTTTATTTTTTGAATGAGGAGAAGACTAACATAATTTTTGTTCGATTATGAAAAAGACATTTTATAGATAAAAATTATTATCCCTAATTTATTGTCCTTATCTGTCAACTTAGCCTAAAAGACAGCCAACACAGCCAGCCGCTCGACAAACAAACCAACCAACGTGTCCAGACAGCCACCAGACCGGACAACTAATCGATAACAACAGTGAGCTCCCGGCCGCCACCCCGACTCCGATGATGACACTGCTGATAGCAGCGGCGTATCTTCCGGGTCAACCGGGCCCGCTCCTGCTCCGAGGGCACCACCAACTCGAGCTGGACTGGGACCAGGCGAGCCTCAAGGCCCGCCCCAGTGGCACTGTAGTAGTTGGGGAATTGGGAGGGGTCCAGGCTGGTGGGCAAGCCGCCGAAGGTCAGGATCAGTTCCCGGGAGTCGTGGCTCACCAGGCTTAGGCTTTTCAGGTCGATCATACCGCGGACACTGAGTACCTGCGTGGAGGGGAGGGTAATAATCAATACTCATAGCTAAATGTTATAGATAGAACCGCCAAGGTAAAAGTAGGTTTCACACAGACGTTTATTATTGAGCTACACATGAAAATCGTTGAACTATTATTTAGACATTTGTTTACAATTTTTATCACGTTATTTTTGTTTATAATATGGAACACCTAGTTGTGACGTCATTCTATTAAAATACATCTCTTAATCATTCGGCTCAGACAGTAAGAGATATCGTTGAAACGTGATAATCAATTATTAATGTGTAAAACATATCATAATCTGAAGTTACTGTATAACTGCAAGTATGACAACTTTACTGAGAAATATATTCTGTAGAAACTCAAGAAGAATAACAATAAAACTAAACAATTAAAAATCTACATTTTTCTCAAAAACAGTAATTAGTCTATGACGTCAATGGGGACGTCATTTTTTAAATAAAACGAAAGAAAATGTGATTGATTACGCTCCCGCCTTTAACGATTATGTGGTTAATATATTAATGTTTCCAATTTTGTTAAACTTCATCAAGTAAAACAATTTATAAACTGTATCAAAACATGAATGGTGAAGTTTTTTATTTATTTAATTTAATTAATTATTATTTATCTATCTCATAATATATTCATAAAACTAAACTTTAAAAATAATACTTCCTAATCCTTTTAAATATTGTATTTTCGGTTTTTCATGCCAAAAAGACAAAACAAGGAATTCTAGCAAAACATGCAAACAACATGCAAAGGAGTGTAATATACACATAAACAAATGTTTGAGAAATATATGTTTTTTTATTAACTATTGTAAAGCATAAAATTACTTAGCCTACTGAGAATAGAAAATTCACAATCAGAAATAACTCATAATATAATCTCTATGATTCAATAATATAATTTAATCAGAGACTCCATCCAGTGTGATCAATAAACAGGATTTACAACTCACCGGGGGAAAGTTCCCCACCGTCAACCGAACAATAAGCAGCTGTCCATCAAATGTACTTATAGGAGAGTAGATATAGAAACATGCATACGCATAGAAAAGTCGACATCGTCAATCAAAATATATGAATTACATTTTCTTTTTCTAAATTTTTTGACATGCAAAGTTAGTTTTAATCTACGAAGATTAAACATACTATCAGATAATCTAGGAAGACGAAGAAACTAGTTGTTCATAATCAATTGGAAAAACAGAAAGTTGTTCATTAAAAAAAAATTCTAACAATTACTACTTAAATATTTAAATTTACTGTCAATTAACTGTTTCAAATTATCGATTGTATTATAATATAAAATATGATTGTGTAGTAAAAATGTCTTCAAACTATCATGGGAGATTAAGTATCGAGACAATGGCTGACTATTCTTGAAATCTTGTGTTACTCTTTTAATATATATTTTCAGAAAAGAGTCTATTCTCATTAAACGTTTGGAATTCTGTCACCTGATTCTGTGATAGACTGCAATAACGTCAGAGCCTCGATATAAAGATAGAAATTGACACACATACATAAATATTGAAACTTTAAGATGGGTCTGGGCTGCACGGAGATTCATTCTTCATATATTTATTTATAATAATATACTTCATTCAGTATACATGGCGTCATAATAATATTAATATTAGTAATTACAGTAAAACTGATAACTTTGATTGACATTTTAAATTACCTCAAATATTATAATCATTATAGTCCTAACTGCACAAATAAATCATAATTTAAAATTGTTGAAAATAGAATACTTACTCAAATAGTTATAATAATATGTTCAAGACACATTGTATTAAACGTTCATGCACATAGTCACACTCACTGCAAACAAGACACACAACAAGAAACAGTGGTTTCCCCTCAACTCACAACAAACTTGGACAACCGACTGCAATCGGCGCTACTCTCCCCCCGCAACAGCTGCAGACTGGGTCTGTGCTCCACAACACAGAAGAACTGATCCGTCACCACCAGCCCCATGAGAACCGGCACTGCCTCCGCCGCCGCCGCCGCCGCTCCTTCCTCAGTCACAGGGCTGGAGACGGTGCCGGTGGGGGGGCTCGTGGTTGGCTCAATGGACCACCGATTCCGGTCGAAGAGAGCGTGCACCTGTCCCTGGTGGAGGGAGGTATGTCGGTGTCCGCTGCCCAGCTCCTCGAAGTCAAGTCGGGCCTCCTCGAGCAGAGAGAAGTGGCGCAGCTGGCCTCCGGGGTCCTGGGTTGCCTGCGCTACCACCTGGACAGTGGGACCAGGATAGCCTGTCTGTCAAACTATCCGTATTTTTTGTAGAGATGCAGTGAGAGCAAGTTCTGAGGCTTTTTATTAACAAAGTTTATAAATAGTTCAAACTATTATACCATTTAAAATGTTCTATTCATTTAAAATTAGTATTAATCAACATACAAATCATACAAGAGTAACAAAACTCTAAGTCACAATTTTCAGTCAGAAATGTAACGTTATGACGAAGTCTTATCAGTTATGAGTTTTAATCAGGGAGGCTTAAAAATTTAATTTTATTACTTAGTAAACATATATTTTTCAGAAAAATAAGATAATATGAAATATGAAAAAAACAAGGAATGCTATATTTTGACATTTCACCATATTTTTAATACTCCTAGTCTACAGAGGCAATATTTTTAGTTCAATGAATTTAAATGTCTAAGTAAAGGCTGAAAAAACACCAAAGTTTGCCAATTGTGGTTTCTACGAGAGCCGGAAATTCGACACAGAGATAAATTAAGTTTTTATCTTTTAATTTCCATATCTGTAAATCATTGTACATAAATATAATTTTTGTTAATATTTGCTACAAGAACCTGTTGCACTTAGTTAATCTTTCATAGCTCTTTTTATTTAAATATTAGACTAATTGAACTTTTTTATCAACAATTCTTTCGGTTTTACCGAATTCCACTGTGGCTTTTGCAATTGTTATGAATATTATAAAATAGTGCAGAAAAGATACAAGATATTGAAATAATTACATTATAATTATCTTCAACACAGATAAGTGTAAACAATTATAATAATATTTGTAATATTCCTAGTGCTGTAATTTTTTGAAGTTTTTTGCATGTTGGGTGGGGTTTGCATAACATCTCCCAAGTGACATTGTTACTTACTACAGTATTCGATAATCTAAAGAAAATAATTAAAACAATGTATCACATTTTGTAATGAGACATGTTATGCTTTAATTTAGATTAACTGAACTTTCGAACTAAATTAATAATTTAATAATAATTCATGACGTATGTGGTATTAGCAGTAATCCAGAGTGTATTTCAATAGATAAGTTTATAACAGTGTGGGTGAAATGAACGCCTTTATTTTTTCTGATTATTCTACAATAATATTGAATTTAAACGCTCTATAAAAATGTTGAATTTAAAACTTTTCCATTCACATTGCATAAATCAAAGCAGTTATAAACCATCGACTACTAATTTACATTATAGCATAAGTAATATACATTATAATACCATTATTAGCAACATGATATTGATTCTATCTTACTAAGGGTTCAGTGAATGAATAATGAATACGTTACTCAAATAAAACCAATCAAATTAACGTTTCATATAAAAACAATGTTGAAATAATTCAATGTTACCAGTTTTATACTATTGCCTATTAATTTCCATTACATTATTAAAAAGTTAATTATGATTTGTTTTCAAAATTTCAGTCGCAGAATATATTGTTTCGTCATTTATTAAGACGAGAAAGTAAGCGGGAGTTATTCTTGTTTTATTAAATAGGTATATTATTTCTAATTAATAGACTAAGAAGGTGTGCCACGATCGAATATCCCTCTTTTATTAATATTTTGATGGTATAATATTTCATTATAAAGATTGAATTTTGGTATTAAAATATATTAAACATTACATATTTTAAATTAATGTGCCCTAGTCACATTACTATACCAGTAGGCAACATATTATATAGGGTTCCTGTGCTTTTACTTTGATGGAATTTCTTGAATTTTCGAGGACCCTACATAAAATTCCAGCAGCAGTATCTAAAATATATATATTCTTACTCAAATATTAATACAAATTATACTTAATACGTGTATGCTTTGTATTATATTATCATACAACCTAAGTATGTAGGCATAATAATAATAATGCCGAATTTAATGTTAAAAGAATATAATAATATTATGTATTTTCTACACTCAAATATTTTTTGGAAAAAAAAGAACTATAATTAATTATGATTTAATTTGTATTCATTAACATTTTTTTTATATTGACAGTTTAACAAAATCAAATGACTTTAACATGATTTTATTTGGAAAATCTTTAAAAACCACGACTTTTATTACAGGATAGAATAAATCTGTTTTCCAGCCTGTTTCGGGTTTTTCATGACAATAAGAACTCTAATTATACTACTCTGGAGACAGAGGGGGGGGGGAGGGAGAGGGAGTCTGCATAATGTTAAAATTACATTACAATCGAACATGTATAACGCTGAATTACGACATAGTCGAATTAGCAAAACATCGAACTGCCATAGCAAATTTGTACAAATTGTAATGAATTTAAGATTATGTCTGATGATTCAATATTATAAAAAGTCTATCTGATTTTAATTCGGAGTTATGGAAGTTCCGTGTGAAACAATTTTTAGAATTGAGCGGACGTTCGACATTATACATGCAGGATAAAACGATGCCCTCACCTTCATGAGATCTTCCATCGTCTCCCCTGGCAACGGTGTGTGGAAGATGCGTACCCGACCCCCAGCCAGCCCCTCGTCCCCATCCAGCGGTAGGAGCAGATCGGTGCCAGCTGCGGACATCTGGTCGCTATAGGGACGCTTCTGTTGATCCAGTTGATCCATTGTTGGCACAGCGGTCGAGTTGGTCGAGGCAGGAGCGCTTAGCGAGGGGGTGCGTTGGTCGCTGACCGGGACGTTCCCCGATAGACACCTTAAGAGTTGACGAACGCGGAATAAACATGAATCATATAGAAAGAAACGTACACTAACATTTTAATCTATTTAACGCATTATACTATGAAAATTGGGAATAATACTCAATAAAATACTGATAATAAATTTGCCAGGGCGTAATAATAATAGGTATATTATCAATTTTTGATTATATACACAATGATAATAATATATTCCATTATAATATTGAATTAAAAATGTAGGCCTATACGAAATGTAATTGATACTATTTTCACCAGCTCTTTATTATATTGAACAATTCAATACAATGGCAAGTTGTTTTTACAATGAAAGCGATGATCACAAAATAAATAAAACACTAAAAAACATATGTTCTAATTCTAAACATTATACAATAATATATAACATAAAATTGTTATCTATACCATTTTTCGTTACCTGAAATGTTCTCTAATTTGTAGTTTTTTTAAACTACATAAACTATTTTTAATTTCAAGCTCAATACTGTCTTTCGATTGGTCAAGAGTTACTAATTAAATTAAATACATTTTAATCAAAGTCGCAACTAAAAAAATGATCCAGGCGGAGCCAACTTTCAGCCTGACTTCCCTGATCATCATCAGCTGTGGTACAAGATGACATAGGCCCCCCTCTCACCCGCCATAATCAGCATCTTTGCCCGCCACAATAGCCGCAGATCGGGCCGCCACCCCGCGCACATAGTCCAACACTCGGCCCGTCGTCTGCCAATTCGCCATCACCAGCAGCCACACCTTCCCCGGCCGCTCGGTACTCACTACCCGTAGCCACAACTGAGGGGGACAAAGACCAATATTAGGTTAGTTTAGGTTAGAATATAGGCGTCAAATGTGGAGAATAGATAGACGTGGTATAGGTCTGTAACATGCTGGTTTGATTTTAAAAATGGCCTTATTATTATTATGTTAAATTTACTAACAATTTACGTCCAGAGTCAAGCAAATTGTGAGAATTTCTAAGAAAACGGTTTGCTCAATTTTAGCAAACAATTTAAAATTAGCTCATGACACATTTGAACAACTCTTTTCATAAAGCATAGTGATTCTGTAATATTAATGTTAACATATTTATTTCCATAATTAATTTTTTAGTATAATATTATAGTAATTATATTATTATTAAATTATTAAATTATATTAAAGGGCAGGTTAAAGAATATTAAAGAATATTTTAGTAATAGTGGAAATTAAAATTTTGAATATACATAAAACAAATAATAAAATGTAAGTTCAGCATATTATGATTATTATAATTGTTCAAATCTCGAGAGATGTTAATAAATTAGTTTAACAGATTGTTGTAAGGAGCACAAGTGTGGCATACAATGTTACCTGAGCCAGCCCCACGACCAGACACAACTCCCGGTCCAGCACGGGGAGCGACAGACTCACGAGACGCGGGTAAGAGGTCCGGTCAGACTCTGGTGCAGTGTCATCATCATCCCCGACTGTGGCGGCCAACTCCGTCACTAGGTGGAGACGTTGACGACCGGCCATGAGCAGGGCGGGCTGGAGACTCCGGTTGCCAGGGGTGATACAATTGGTCCAGAGCACCTCCAATAGGCTGTCGTCGCCGCTGCTGCCCCCTCATGTGGGGGGAGGAGTGGCTGAGGAGCGTTGCTGGGCTGGACTTTCGGACAGTCCTCCGGTCGTCTCAAGGCGTCCTGTCAAGTTGTGGGGTTAGAAGGCCTCGCATAAGCAAATCATTAAATTATCGGAAAACTTTTAAGTTCCTTCCCTATCATTTTCTTGTTTTATCAAGAGGCTCTATGATGCAAACAATCCAAAACGGTTTGTATACATAAATAGACAATACTAAATAGTTAATAAAAGTTAATAAAATAATTAATAAATAATTACAGTTAATAAAATATTTAATGACTCGTTTTTTCAGGAAAAATTGAAAAAAAATGTCAAATACAAGCAAAATGAGCCTAAAATATTCGAAAGAATGAAAAAATGTATTTAAAAAAACATTAATAATATGAATAACAGTTGGATGATCGAAGTGTGGTAAGGGGGGGGGGGGGTTGGAGTACCATTGATTTATTATTGTAAAATTTTAAGAATCTCATCTCCAAATATGGCTAATTACCGGATAAATGCGGGCCCGGCGTTACGAATGTGGCGCAGTCAGTGTGGTAGTAGTGAAAGTAGTGGAAAATTAAGTTCCTCTATTTGTTAATGAATATAAATAAATAATTTTTAAAAATTGACAGAGTGCAATCTGCCCAACTTATTTTAATGTTCTCTGATGAAATCTGTTTATTTTAATGAAATATTTATATATATTCTTGAAATTCAAGTATATTCAAGTACATAGTTGAACTTCAAATACCTTTGGCCGCCATGTACAGTCTAGGTGTTGGTTGGGTTCTTTGAAAATAAGAGGGGACAGTTTGTCGTTAATAGGACATCAGGGTGAATATCAATTATTGTTGCTATTTTGGGTTATTTAATAAAAATGCAAAATTACAACAAATTGCTTTCACCCCCTTGTGTCGTGTTAATATCGATAATCGCTGTTAAGTTATCCAAAACCACAGAAATTGGAATTTAAATTCGATAGTTTTTCTTCTAAACCGCCATTTTATTAAATGAAACATAATTTTATAAAAATGTTATAGAGCTATAAAAAAACTAAATGTAATAGTCAGTAATATTGTAATTATTGTAACTTATATTAGTTGCCTTCTTGATTACAATTAATTTTAATTAATCTCTTAGTTTAGTTTTATAGAAATAGGAGCAACATTTTCAAAATATTATCTATAAAACAAAAATGAATGTAATTATCAAACAGTCTAAACAATGCAAATTATTTCGAAAGTAATATTGAAAGAAAACTGAAAAAATAGTTAAGCTGTATAATTTCTACTATTATACAAGAAACAGTATATTATATACAATTACAAATTGATCAATGTATAATATAAATATTACTATTTTATAATTTAATTCTGAAATAATTAATCCCTTCTTATAATTCAAAACTTTATCGCTTAATTAAATTTTACTTACAAAATATAACTGTATTCACTATTATAAGAAAGGTAACATCATAACATTGATTGTATAATTAATTACTTTATAATAGTTCCTGATGCATTTTGATGCTGAAAATTAAAAGTTCCAGATATAAAAAGACCAGAGCCGCAAGGATCAAAACTAGTTCTTAACCAGATGACAATAATAAGGAAAGTTCATAGCGCCGGAACCTCACCAGTAACAACCGATGTCTGATAGAACTCCAGCAGACTCCGCTGCGACTTCTCTGCCAGCTCTCTCAGCAGCGGATGCGGAATCACCCGAACTCGCATGGTTTGCCGAGTGGCCTCATAGTATCGGAAAGGAATCAAATCAATCTCCTCCCCACTGTTGCTCGCTTTCTGTTTACTACTCCGGCTGGTCGACCGCTTTCGTCGACCCCCAGAGGAGGCTGCCACCGGCATCGCAGACAACGCGAGATCCTCCAGAAACGGTTGCGGCGGCCGGTTGGCAGCTATCATCGCCTCGAGCTGTTTCGTGAACTCCAACCGCTCCTCAACAGTCCGGAATCCGATATCCAGCGAAGTGATACCGGTGGCCTTGATAATGGTGGCCGATCTGCTGTCGATTGTGTTGCGTCTCGGGTGTGGCGTGTGCTCCTGAGGGCGGATTTTCACCAGCAGCCGATTGTCGAATTCGGGGAAGGGCAGCGGGCTCGGGGGGGTGTGATGGGGTTGCACGAAGCTGAGATGTGAGGCAGGATAGTGTCCCATGCGGCCGAAAGGGGGGAAGGCTGTGGTGGCGGTGGTAGTGGAGTGACCGCCGGTAGACGAAGACCCGGGAGAGGAGAGAGGGGAGGTGGCGAGCGGAGGGGATGAATGGTGGGGGCGCTTCACCAGACGACTGCGCCAATGGCCTGGATCTCCTGGTGGCGCCTGACAGGAGGTGAACAAGGTCATCTATCGTTTTTATCGAAAAGAGAACTTGGGAAACGACTTTAGTTTAATGTAAACAGAATTTTGCACCTCATCAGTACATGACAGAAATCAAATAGAACCTGTGACTCACTGATTGAACCCACTAACCACTAGGTCACATGTTTGTCTGAAAATCAGTGTCTTACTTAAAGCCTTTAATTGCTACTGTATACATTATATAGAATACATTCACATTGCACTTATAATCGGGAGTATAACAAAAAAAAGGGATAAGTAAAACATGATGAAAAGAACTTATTACTTTTATGGAGGAGGCTATCATAGATATGTGATATTATTTGTGTATAATTTGATCATTTATAATTGGTGAATTTCATAATAATCTATTTAAAACATTGTTCAAATTGTATTGTGATTCACGATAGAATTAAGCAGCAACTAAAGCGGTAAACCACAGACGACATCGTGTCAGGTAAAGTTTATTTTAAAATAAATAATAAAAAAGTTTGGATAAACCCATTTCAAATATTGTGTTAAAGAATTTTAATGTCAACAGTAGCTCTTTTTAAAATGAAAACAACATTAGGTTACTCTTTTTAAACAAAGAAACACAGATTCGATAGTTAGCAAACAATTAGGAGTGAATTTTGGTATTATTCGATATATTTATTGTATAATAATTTGTTTTCAATAATTTTCTTAAATCAGAACTGAACTCAATTTCATGTAATAGTCACTGGTGATAGTATCCCAAACAGTAACCGGATCAACCGACTGCTAACAGACTAGTAAACCCAGACCCGTCACCCCAACACCAGTATGTAGCCCCGCAACCACAGTCCACACTCACCATTGCCGCAGCCCTGGAGTCAACCACGAGCGGCCGAGGCAAACTGTTGATTCGCTCGTCCACCAGACACATCTCATCCCCGGCCAGCACCACCGTATACACCGCGCTGAACCCGTTCTCAAACCTCAGGAACACCCAATATACCGGACCCAACCGCTCCAACTGAGCCCCGAAATCACGTTCTTGCCGCCAGCCGTTGACAAACACGAGAAGTTCGTTGCTCCGCGCCTCGGCCGATAGATGGACTAGTTCCGGGTTACTGCTACCGCTGTTGTTACCGCTATCGTTGCGCAGAAGGCCAACAACAAAGGGGTGCTCAGGGGTGGCCATCTCGAAGCTGTGTAGGAAGAATACGTCGGTACGGAGGGAGTTCTGGTGACTACCGCTGCCGCTGTTGCCACTGAGTTGATCGAGGCGAAAGTAACTCTGGTCTGAGCTCAGCAAGATCTCGGTCATCTGAAGTAGACAAGAGGGGTAGACTCGGGAGTTGGCAGTAAAGAGTTGAACTAATTCGAATACGCAATCAATAAATGTACATAATATACAGTTATCTTAGCTTATATCATTACGTACAGGTCATTATTAATTAGTGACAGACTCCTTTGAAAGAGATTGCTTTCCACACTTTTTAAGCGGAACTTATATATAGCTGAGGGTCCTTATTTATTATAAATATCATTTGTTACGTCTTTTATTTTATATATTATGCGGCTTGTCACAAATTATTCTTCTGTTTTTTTGGATTTGACAGATTGTCTTTTAAATCCACTGGTTAGACTTGCCATCTTTTCACTCTAGACCTATTTTACATAGAGAATAATCTGTGTTTGGATTGTAAACATTTTTTATAAATAATATTTGTGTTTTGATAATAACTCATTCCTTATGCTTGACGTTTCTGGATATAGATAGAATATCCTACGTTTTAATTGCTTTTATTTTGATCAAATTGACTTATTGTATATATTTTATCTAATAGAATTAATAATAATTTGATAATATCGAAATATAATTTTCAATTGATATCAAAATGATTACATATTATTAATTCAATCGGAAAAAACAGAAAAATAGAGAAAAAACAAGTCGTTGCTATTATTAATAATAATTTTTAACACTTTTAAGTTTTTATTGGAATATTCTAAGAAGATATTCAACTTATTTTTAATGTTTAAATTTGATCATAATTACATTCATAAAAATATTGTCACCTATTTTTAAAAATAATTATATTTAATATTATTCTTAATTCTATTAATGAATTATGTTTAACAGTAAAGTTGATGAGCTAGGATAGATCGAGTGTCAAATCGGGAGAAACGTGAACATAATAATATTTAGGGCATACTCCCTGACACATTACGTTTTAGTATGTACGCTTAGTAGAATATTGTATGTTGAAGCTAGTATTACACATTATGTATATCAATTTATATGATTAAACGTATATCATATTTCATTGTAATAGAACAATGATAAACATGCATTTTATCTAGTAAACTAAAAAATGCATTGTTAGAAATATTTACAAAGTATGAACACTATCATATTTTAATATGGGAATACATAGGAATATAATATAGGAATACATAAATAGAATTAATCGTATAAATTCTATAAGCATTAAAATTAATGTAAAAACCAAAAAAATTTAACTTAGAAGAACATTTTATATCATATAATTCTGATTAGAAAAAGTTTCATAGTGTCCTAAAAGCTTCCTATTTTAAAATATTTTTTAAGTGGATTTAGTCGTATCAAAAGTTACTGAATCATATATTCATTAGTCATTAAATTGTATACCTGTAAAAGGCAACATGACTGTTATAATTTGTATTAATTACAGATTGATTAATATTAAAACAAGTTTTAATCAATTAAAACATAACATTAATTTTAATAACGCAAAGAACCTAAGCTTAACCAAAGAATTTCAGTGAAAAAATAATCCAAAAGAAACATACATGAATTTAAAAAGTAAGTTGACACCAATTACTGTTTTTATGGAGCGAAATATCTATTTATCAATGTAATGAAAGGATAATATGAGAAATTCTTACTTTGAATACCAACTATGCTGTCAATTATTCAAATCAATATAAGGGCAATGATTTTTTATATAATTTTTTAACAATTACATAATTTCATAAATGTATGATTACGTTTAGTTTAGTAAAAGGTTTTAACTTTTTAAAAAATCGTGAATTTGTGAACAAGTGACTATTTGTACGCAAATAACCATCAACATACAGCAACATTTTAAATTGTTCGTACAATAATATCTGTAAGACATACTTTCGAATGAAATATGCTTGAAATGGGTGAGTAAACATAATTATTAAACAATTTTTCAATTTTTTAAATAAATATTTTAATAAGTTTGAGTGTGAAAAGAATATATTATGATACATATTATGTTAGAATAATAAGAGAATAAAAAATGTACAAATTAGGAATCTGATTAAAATCGTCACTCAATAAATAATAAATATATTATTATATATAAATAATTAAAATATAAAGTAGAGTTAAGTCCAAAAATTATCCTTACTAACAGAATATTATAATCAGCGGTGAAATAACGAACAGGACTAATATTACTTATGAAAGCAACTCACTATTTATCTAGTCCAATATGATAGTTCTGGCAAACAGGAGTTGTTAGGTGTTAGCTTGTTGTCCCCACCATATTAATACTGTATGTTACGTAACTACAAAACGGTAAACTATTATTATGAAGCATTATGGTATAAGACCTTTTTTATAATCATTAAAATAACAAAATAACCTAGGTATAGTAATATACTGTTAATGTATTTATGTTTATAAGATGGAAATCAATCATTACTTCGTAAATATCTTATATTAATGTGATTTTGTATAATTTGTTTGAAATCAGATTGAAGTAAATTTTTAGAAATAGTTTTCTTATAAGCAGGTGCTTAATAGAATAAAGAAGACAATAGTCAAAATTATTTTGTTTGAAGTCTCAACTATACTTAACAAAAGCGTAATAATACGACGCCGAAAATGTAGACATATTAAGAGGGATATTTCAGAAGAGTGTCCATATTGAATTTTAGTTAGGTTATAGATAACATCGCCTAAATAAACGTTCACTTTGGATGTGTATTATTAAACATAACAATTCATTTATAGAAATTAATAATATATCATTGCTAGAAAAACAACAAGAAACATATTATAAACGTATTTTATTTTGGAATAAAACTGTATAAAAGCATTATAATATTATGATAAACTAATAATAATAAATCTATATTATGATTTGTATTATCAAGATATTGTTTTTAAAAGGAAAAGATTCAATTATAATACATAATTCCAAGTTACAATAATGTATCATCATTTAACCCTTTGGCCAACAATAGAACTGGTTAAAGACAGTAGTAATGCTTGTAAAAGTGTGAGTTCTACTAGTTACATTTAATTTAATGAAATACATGGTGTGAAATTTTTTAATTCAAAAATATTAATTAAAAAATTGTTATTTGAATTATTTTTTCTGGCTAGATATATAAATTATGGAGCCTATCTTTAAGATTAAAAATATTGATAAATGGATGAACATTAATTCGGGTTAAAGCGATACAAGCATATCTAATTATGACATGCTATAAATAAATAACGAATGATCCATGTTTAGTAATGACATTTCAATATATTATATTTTGATGCATTGTTTCATGAGTTAAAACCTTTCATTGCTTACACACCTCTTTTTCTGTGTAGATAGGGGTATCAGGAATCAGACTGTAGATCTTTGTATTTGACAAGGCTGACGACTTAGCACTAGTTTCCGCTATAAAATAAACAAAATTCAAAATAATTGTTACAATATTCATTATTATAATAAATCATAATATATCATTTTATACAATGAACAAAATCAGGAAATCATTATTTTATATGCATTGTTCGGACAAAAATTCGATTGTTGTTTTAATTTCCTTATTTTTAAAACAGAGCCTCATTGAAACCACATATTTTATTGTGGAGAATAATTAGCAACATTTTATACGGAAATTGCAAAAATACAAGAATATAGTAAAAATGTCCATGTACGAAATTATTATTTAAAATAACGGTAATACATCGTACAAACTGTGTAAAGCAAATATATAATTACATAATACAGACATTTTTATTATGTTAAATATTAATCTAAAATTTTTTAACTTATAGAGATATTATAATATATTATAAAAAACAAAAATAGGGTAAATAGGTAACAATAGGCAGAATAATAATTATTCTACCTATTGTTACCTATTTTTGTTTTTTTATAATATATTATAATATCTCTATAAGTTAAAAATTTTTTGATTAATATTTAACATAATAAAAATGTCTGTATTATGTAATTATATATTTGCTTTACAAAGTTTGTACGATGTGTTACCGTTATTTTAAATAATAATTTCGTACATGGACATTTTTAGTTTATTATTGTACATTTATTTATGTATATATGTATTTATCCATGTATTTATCCTACATTTACACATCAACCAAAATTGATAAAACAATAAAAAATTATATACAAAATTAAAAACTAATAATTGATATTAAACGTATCGCGTTCAATCATTGTACTTTTTTAAAAAGAACTAAATATGAGATATATTGCACGTATAACATGTTTTAATAATAATCAACTATTAAAACATTACTTTAGTATACACAGTAAAAACATGTCATGTCTGACAATTATTAATAACACTAATTTTAGTATTGTAAAATGTGTATCAAATTGTATGTGTGTCACTATAATCAAGCAGACTATGAAACTACAGGAGTATGTGCATGAGTATAAATATAAACAAAAGGTTCAACTCACAATGAATTTTATATACCGTTAGTGATAATAATCGTCAGCTTTTTGGACTAAGTAGAAATTCGTTTTAAAGTAACAACGAATTGTGAGTCGGATAGGAACACTCAATTAAATTTTTACTCATTAAACATTTTAAATAGTTACATGTCATAAAATATAACAACTTTTTAAATATTTAAAGTCCAGGACTTATTCAGGCCATAAATTAAAAGTAAAACATCATTTTGATGATTTTCAAAGTTGTCCCGGGGTAGCCTAGGTGTTCAAATATTGTATTTGTATATGTGCATACACAATACATAGTATGGTATATAATGATATGATAATATATTATAGAAGAATATAAATATAGAATATACTATAAATAAGTAGTAGGAGATATGTCGACTCTGGACCATACCCCCCTCCCCCCAAAAAAAAGGATTGTCGACTCTGGACCAATTTTTAACAAATGAATGCACTTTGAATGCTGACCCAGATCACGACTGTTAAGTGCACTCTGACTTAGTATAAATA
>JAUZND010060441.1:0-18259 GCA_034780555.1 Coelogynopora nodosa | reverse complement strand
CCCCCCCCCCCCCCCCTCGACTCCTCCAGTTCCAGCCGGGAGTGGGCGCATTCCACATCACCGACAATGTGAAGAACCGCAGCGGGACCTCTGGCGGTAAGCTACGCTCGTCGGTTCGCTCAGCGCGCAACAGTCAGGGCCCCGCCACCCTGGCCTCGCCACTGATACCGCTGCTGCCCAATGAGAAGGCCTTCCTGCCCGCCGCTGGAACGCAACTTGTCAGAGACTACGTCAACAACAAGAGGTGACTCACCCGGTCTTTCAAGATCACATAGGACAATTATTTTGTTTTTGCACAGTCAGTTAATAATAAAATTTTGAAATTGAAGCCGTGGATTTTATTACTTCTCTCGAATTTGAGCAGTTTAGTTCACTCCGGACACTGCTTATACAACCTTGATTGCTGTTTTCGTATCACTTGACTTGTGATAAGAACAATGAGTTCGTAGAGTCTTTCAAATCTGGAACAATTTGGATGTCCGTGCTTTAAAGCGTTTTTAATAATTGAATTATTATCAAAAGTCTCCGGGAAATATAATATTTATTCTTAATTAATAAGTTTTATGATATATTTCAAATCCAAACGGTATTAATATTTTTATTAGCATACTTTATTTAAATATTTATAAACTTTCGAAATCTCTCTATTTATTTTGTTCATTTTGTATAATTAAAAGTAATTTAAGGCAAAATAACATATTAATTAAAAGGTCTTGGAATTTGGTTTCATTAAATCTGTGAGAACCCTATCAAAAGTCGTAATTTTTTTAATGAAATAATTAATAATTGTTTGTTATAATAAGGTGATAAGTTATTTTCGTGATACGGAAATTTTTTAATATTCTAATAAATATTTTTTAAGTTATACAAATTAAGCTAAGGGACAAAATACTAGTAAAGATCTTGGAAGGCCTTATAAATTATTATCTGACAATTTGGTAAACTATTATGAAAAATAAATGTTTTTAAAGTTAATAAAACTATTTTTAAAGTCAGGTGGAGTCAGGAAAAAATTGTATTTTCTGAAAAATGTATGAAAATAGTTTTAGCTTACAGAGTGGCCCACCCCAATTCGTTTACATAATATTTAATGTTGACTTTTTTGACAATGCAGATAGTTTCATAAAGATAAATTAGATGATTTAAATTTTTGAAATATATTTAGAAAAAAACAATTATTATATTAACAGAATATTGAAAATTAATTTAAAACATTCTATTTATTCATTGTCGTCAATTATTTTTTACAGAAAGTGTTTTTATCCAATCACTTTCACTGAACCTTAATTTTCGAATCCCTACTTATCTGAAGCCTGACTTCCATCTCCCCCAGATCTCAATCGACGGAGTTCCTCTCGGCCCAGCCCATTGAAAATGACCCAGTCGCCTCTACTGTGAGTGCGCCAGACGGCTGTGAAAACGAGATCCTTCTCGCGCAGCTGAACACACTGGCTAATAACTCCAAGTCGTTACCCGGTACTCAAAATAAGGACACTTTCTATGTTCAAGTGACACCAAACGGCTATCCTGTCATAAATGCCCCCCTCTTCGGTCATGAAAAAGAGCCCTTCTTTCGTGAGAACGATACTTAGCATCACACACTTATGTTGACTACGTCGTACTTTCTTACTGGTCTTTTATCGCTGTTACGATAGATTCCTCTTTTTATGGCTTATTGTGTCTCGTTCCTACCTCATAAACACATGTGAAATCTGTTTCCATATTATGGTACAAAATATTATACTATAATTTTTACTTATTTAAGGCTATAATAATTAATTTGATAGTTTCAGTTAAGTGTTGATCATGAATTATTGCCATAAGGTATTAAATGTGATGAACTGATGCATTGCAGTTTAGACTCTCAAAAATTACATTGCTCATATGATTAATTGAAGAGGGAAATATCGAAAAAATTTGCGCCAAACGATTGGGTACCTTAGGCACCTTAAATTAAAGTATTGTTTGTACATAACTTTTATCACCACATTGTAATCACCGCTGTATTTAATATTCTAATTGGTATTATTTCAATTCTGAACTAAGATTAAAAAACATTTCTGAGGCCTTTTATTGTTGACATTAAAAATGTTAAATATTTTTCGCGACTTGTATATGTGTTTGTCTGCATTAGAAATAGCCCATGTATCTCACATCTCATATCGAATATCTCATTTGAATGTATATATGTTTATATTATTATATTATATATCTACACACTATTTCCTCTATGTAGCCTAATGCAAAGCTTAATTGTTATATATAAAAATTGATACTGTTTTTTTCATAATAAACACCCCGACGAATCTTAAATATCAGATCACGATTTTCATTATTAACGTTTTTATGGCGTTGAAATAATATCGACAACATAACGTAACGTTTTTCAGGAACGTTAGAAATTATTCTACATTTTTAAACGAACTTTTTAACACCCTAAAAATATCATAGAAATTAGCCCTAGTTTGTTAACATAACTGGGCATTGTAGTAAAGTTTTCTCCGTATTTAAATTTATATTTCCAAACTAAATATAAATTAAGTAATAAATAGGTATGTTTATTATCTATAGAATATCTAATCGCAGGATTATTTTATTTTCCTAATAATAATATACAATTTTTCGATTATTAATTTAAACATTTACGACGAATTAAAAAAATAAACAGTTTGAGCTCAGTAAATATGTCCTACTTAACCATAAAATTGCTCATTCTTTTGTTTATAATACATTAGTTAACTGTAAATATTTCTGCAGTTACCAGCGATGTATAACTTTGGTTCAACAACGTAAAATGCCGTGTAAATGTAACTATACATAAGTTCGAGTAACGTATAATTTATTTTTTACATACCTACAAACCGACTTAAACGTGCACTAAACCTATTTATTCTAAATACTATTTAAAGGCAACTACAAATTAATGTAGCGTTAATCATCATTGATAGCGGTATATATTGAGAGGATATCATTAGATGCTCCTATATAAATGCACTTTCAAAAAGGCATAATTTCATCGATACTTATCAGTTGTGTAAATGAATAAAACTTAATAATAAATTTTACTATTGTAGCACATTTATTTAGTTTAATTTTCCTTGACCGCGGCATAAATTGCAGTTTTTGCTAACATTTTACTGATAATTTAGTTGACGCGAAAAAAAGCAAAATATATGCTTATTGCTTTGTTGTGACCTCATTTATACTTTAATACTGACGTCATCTAAACATATTTTTCCTGATATTTAGTTGCAGAAGTTATTTTTTATTTCACTTATGTTGTATTTCATTCAAAAGATAATTATAATTTTACTTCCCGAAATTTTAACTTTTGAACTATCATTCATGCATCTCTTAATCCTGACTTATGTTTTGATCATTGAGACATTTTATTAAGTGATTACCACACTGAATTTACTGTAATATATATGGTTATCTTTTTTAGCCTTCAAATAGTGACTTTTTTCGCGTTTAAATTACCTTGAGTTATCTTTCTTTGAATACTGTGTTATGTAATCTTATGTTTTGCCACTATAATTATGTATGTTTTCTGTTGCAAATATTTTCTTCAAATATCTCAATTTTAAAGTCGTAAATGTACCTATATAGGAAATATATTTTTTACTTTAAGAAATATATATTGTACAGTACAGTATTTTTGAATGCTTCAAGTTCAATAAAAAATGCTTTATCTTTACACCTTTTACAATAAATGCCTGCTAGCTTATATCTTTATAATTGTATAACAACTTCAAAAGAATGATTTTTATCTAATACTTTGGTTGGTAGCATCTATAATTAACCAAATCTTTGTTATAGGAAAAAATAATTATATCAATTTATTTAAGATATCTTATATGCAAAATATCACAAAATATCATAATAAAATAAAATAATAAAAAAATATTATTTTAAATTTAAACTGCTATGTAACTAACATTTAAAACTACATATAATTATATATAGTGTGGTTAAATAAAATTAGTTATATATTTTAAAATTTTTACCAGTAGGCATACATATAATTTTCCAATTAAAAAAATCTTATCGTTCATTTGAGAAAAATACCCTTTTTTGTATTCAAATATGTATTAACAAAAGGGACATAAAACAATATTTCTTCATTTAATTCTGTTGAGTAAAATATTCTTATGAATAAAATTTAGTTATTGAATAAATTGCGCAGCATATACTGTGCAAAACGATGTAGCTACACTGGACGCTTATATGTGACGCGACTTATCATGCTCGAATGTTATGACTTCAATTTCTACTTTTTCACAATTCACAATGTTGTGGTTTTCGAAATTACAACACTCCCACATATTTGAAATTCTAACTTGTTGAGTTCACATACCTGTGCAATCCTTGAAAAACTAACACACTTGATGCACATATCGCAAATGAAGCTCATATGAATAAAGTTGAGATAGTTCTAGTGAGATTGTTTGTTGAAATGAAGATAGGCCTACCTATCTTGATCTATATCTGAAAAGCATATAAATAATAACTATCTCTATCTTAGAGATATAAATTCATATTTAAGAACTATCTCAAAATAACATAGCTGTATTTTTATAATAACTGAAAACTAAAAGACTATCCCATAATTTCAATTAACTAGGCTATATCAATTTAGTGAGGAAAATTTTATTAATAATATCTTCCTATTAGTTTATATATCCATATTATTTATTAAATCTATAAACAGTCATCGTGGTTTAATTATTAATCAGAATGACGGAGTTTTTGTGAAGTTTTTGTAGATATAGGAATATATTTCTAAAATCATTGAAGCCAGTTAACAAACTGAAGAAAGAAGTGGTGTTTAGCAAAGTGATATCGAATGCGTGGGTAATAGTCAGTCTCACATTTTGTAAAAGAAGCAAGCGCGCGACGTACATTTTTTGAAAGGTCTTTGGTTCTACTTTTCAAAAAACAACGTTATCACCATATTATATAGTAATAATGTATGGTTATTAGTATTGTATTAATAATCGTATTATATGCTAATATTAGTATTACATTAATATGGAAATGTAGTATTATTACTCCATGGTTATCACTTTATTTTTTCGTGCAAACATTGATTGTTGACGTCATCAAAATATAGGCGTCCGACCTGCATTTAGTTCACTATTATTATAAAAAGTAACCATTTTAGAGCCTATAAATGTATTGCCAACTAATATAAATGTGTACCCAAAGTTTTCAAAAAATATATCAAAAAGTGTAAAATTGATTTTTAAAATGTTAATAAAACTAATAACTATTAGAACATCAACAAATAATGTGTAAAAGCAGTTTGACTAAGTCAAGTGTACCATATTCATGATTATTCTAAGTCGTCAATATCACCTTCTTCAGGATTAGATGAAAGGTCGATAGACAAAATCGGTGTACATTGTATTCAAATACCTTGGCTCTGACATATGTGCACGTGTTCCAGATGTGTGTCTGCAACTTTTCTCTGAGTACTTTTTGTCGTAGTGCAACAGTTGTGGGAGGTATGTTTTTACCTGGAAGGTTTTTTCTTGTCAGGAATGTCTATCTTAACTTTGCCAACAGAATGCACTTTCGTTCCAGGCTCGTACAGCTGACAGACAAATTCTTCTAGTGTTTTAAACTCTTCATCCGTTAAGTCTTTGTCGTCACCTAGCTGTCCTAAAGTTTCCATAACTTGAACACTGTACTTCTGGAGAGTATTCCAACAAACGACTTTTCCTTTTCCATGAAATGAACCGGTCGAATCACAACCTGTTAAAGAATGAAAACCCGTGAGGGACTCCGCCTTTAATTCTCCAATTTCACTTCGAAGACGTGAAACCAGAATTCGCTCATTACCTTCAACGAACCATGTAGGTGATCTTTGGTAATAGAGGGGCCGCTGAGTAGCCAATAAAACGAGAACATCTGTGTCTTCCGAAAAAAACAGAAGGTTAAATGATTTATCAACGAAAGTTCCGTGTAGTATAGTTTTTGTGTCAGCTACTTCCTGTTCACTTCGTAAATAATTTAAAGTCCGACCTGACGAGGATTTCACTTCGTTCGAACAAGCAACTATGAACTCCTGTTTCCAATCACGAAGACTTATTTTACTCGAGAGATAAACTATTAGTTCGTGTTTGTTTTTATCCGAAGAAAGAATATCTTAACCATCGCCAATCTAGCAATGATCGTTTCATCTGAGACTTATAAAACAGCAAGAGAAATCTTGCCGCAGAGTCGACGTTCCCGAGAAGATTTTTTCATTGAAGATGTGTCGTAGCGATCGAAGACAAAACTTTCGAAATCTTTTCCCACTAAAAGCAAAGTGTTTAACTTAGATCCTTGAAGCTATTAACCTTCGGAGAAGTCACAAATGACTGTAGGGCCAAGCCATCAATGATTTCAATTTGTCATGGAATATACTTTGTTGGTATGGGAATTTCTTGTTCTTCTGCTTTCCTGTGAATTTACACAACGTCTTGAATGTTTTCACTTCGCATTTCCTAAACACATCCCAAGGAATTTTAGCTGCCGTTTTAATCCACTCATCGAGATAACATTCGAAGGCTGCTGTACTCCTGTTCTCAAAATTTAAAACTCATTTTCTCACCTGAGATGACGCATTTGTTTTAGTAAGTATATGGTATAAAGCTGGGATTCCTGTTTTTCAAAAATATTTATACCAGGCCTAGTCAAGACGCTTGCAAACTTCACCATTGCATTGTACTAAGCGTTGATGTAGGTGATCAGAGATAGCGTGTGATGTTTAGGTGATGACCACCGGATACCTTCATTTCGCGATTATAACTTGCTCCAACACATGGTCACAACCAAGTTCGGTGAATAATATGTGAAAGACTTGTTTACGACCCACTTGTCGTTTACAAAATCATTCTAAATTTCAGGATGTTGGCTTTCCAGTTGCTGCATTGTTGACACGTATACTGGAACTATTCTGGTATACTGAAGTCGATTGCCAGCAAAGGAGAATGGCATAAATTCGTTCAATACTTTTAAATGCAACAGCCAGTTGCCTGTTCTACATAACTGCGACTGTCTCCCAGCTGTCTTCCTGTATATGAGCATAGTTTTTACCATTTTGATGTATATCCAGCAGAATGCTCCATTCTCTGATCCAAATACTTTCCTCTATTAGGTTAATTACGTCGGCTTCTTGAATTTTACTTCCTGCATTATCAAAATGACCTTGCAATAACGCCTAAAAATTCATATTAGAGTGTTTTGAACTGATGTTTCTGTATAGCGCGGACCTATCAAAACCGCGACAAAAGAAACATGTACTTTTACTCCGTGGTTTACGTAACTGCCTGGTAAAATTTGTATCTAAGTCAAAGCCTGAATCAAAGATTAGGCATTTTAAAGGTCTCGAACGATCCATTGAATGCCCAATCAAAATTCTCTACTTCGGCTTTCAATACTTTTGCTCCTTTAAAAAGCGCCCGTACTATTTATGTTTGATTTTGCTTTTCAAAATATTCCCTTCTTGTATTAATTAATATTTACTTCTTGTAGATGGACAGTTTCAGATTTTTTTATGGACAAGATCCTTGTGAACTCGAGCTCTGGTATATGCGAGCAAATAAGTTTTTTGATCTCCAACGAACGATATTACCATAAAATTCGTTTTGATAAATGTGGTCGTCACTCATATTCATAATTTTTTCATCGTTCGTTAGTGTGCGAATATTGTCTGTAAATTCTAATTTCATCACAAGATCCTCAAAACTCGGTTTCATACCTTTTCTTTTATCATATTGAACATTCGTTACGTGTTTCAGCCAGCAACGATTGTAATAAGTGATGTCTGCAACATACAAAATATCATTTACACTGGACCAACGAATATTCCCAGTCTCATTATCCCTACTGCGTACAATATTATTGAGGCACTATCTGCTGCATTTTTTGTAGATATACGCGACATAGCTTTTCGTTATGAGTTGACCCAGAGGAGCAGAAGAAATACTGCGATACACTAGTCCAAACTGCAGAACTAGATGTTCTTGTAACAGGAGGTGTTTTTGAAGTTTCTGTTGTCTGTTCAGCTATATTCTGGGATGCACTTGGTTTTCCAAAGCGAGCTTCTCATCGTGTGAAACTACCTTATCATGTGTGACAGGTGAGTAACACATTATATATGCCATGTAAAGATTCCAGGTTCCTACTGCACACGTTTCTTAGATTCAATGTGTTTACCAATAGCCCACCATCGTTTTAACGGTTAATCTACGTCGTGGGTACCAACATACCCTTCAATGAAATCAAACAGGTTTTACAAATAAATTACATTACTTCGTAACTAGGCGTTTCATGACATTTCATGAATAATTATGATGCGGGCACTGATTTTACCGCAAGAAAAATTTTATTTGGCATTCCAGAGCTAGCATCCAATCTACAACTAACTACGGGTATAATTGGCATACCCATACTGTCACAGTATGCATATGTGATATGCATATTGCATTAGTATACTACTAATACAATATTGTTGTCATTGATTTTCATTGACTTATTTCTACAGAATCCAATAAATTATATTTTGTGTCTAAATATTATTTATCCAGGTAAGTAAAATTAATATTTTTAATGCAATATGCACTCGTTAAACTTGTTTACTTATGTATTGCTTGTATTATTCTGGTATGGGTATGCAGGTACCCACGACGTAGTTAACTCATTTTTTCAGGACGTAGATTAATCGTTAAGCATTCAGCAGCCTCTTCCCTGTTATGATCGAGAACTGCAACAACACCATCACCAGCTCAGCATATATAGCAGAGATCTTTGCACTTTGGCATTAAACCTAAAATACAAGATATAATTAAAAAACAATCAGACTAAACTAATAGGCCATAATTATGCAATATATAAAATACAGGCATGTAAACCATTAAAAAACCATTAAAAATGAGAGACACTATATATTTCACTTATATTGAATGAGAATTTATATATCCATATAAACGAATAATACAACAAAAGTTTGACAATGACAGAACTGAAAACGTATCTGAAATGTAGAATAAATCTAGGACTATATTGTTGGACCAATCGACCATAAAAGTAGTTGGTTAAAATAAAGAATATAATATATAAAATTATAACTATAACTTTATACGGTACGAATTCATTAAAAAAATTGTTATGTCTACATCGCACATAGCACACCGCATACTTATTGAAATGTATGACAAAATATGCATCCCACACAATTTTATTAATTAAAAAATATATCTATAAATAAACTTTATTTTAGTTTTTTATTTTTCAAAAAAAAAATTAATTGCTCGTATATTTCATTTATTCATATGTATGTTATCGTATATCAATTTTTATTCCTATCTTGTAAATAAGACCTATACATTTTTTTTAGTAACAATATATTAAATAATTAATATAAAAAATATATAATGATATATATACCATTTATTTGTATTGATATTACATAATTATATACGAGACACATTCCTGACACCCTCTTAGTAATTTGTAATTGTTTGTAATAGGTATTTACTATATTCATTATAAGAATTCAAATTGCTTGAAATGTCTTCGGTTGTCAAGGTATGCAATCATGTTTCTACATTTAAATATTTACTAAAATTGTGATATTAAATATAATTATTCTCAGATAATACTGCTTTAATATATATCTAACATACATTGAGTAAATAACGTTGTCAGCGCTCAACGCGAAAAGAGTAGACAGAGGTAAACTAGCTCCCCCCTGAAATTGATGTGACCTAAAAAAAAAAGATTTTTCATAGATGGTGACACATTGATATAATGAGTAGTTATAGAAATTTAGTTTGAAATACAGATAAATGTGAATTTGAACAGAATGTATAGATTATAGAAAGCATGGACCATGGCATGATCCCTGACCCTATCTATATGCCTACAATTTTTTATAATTATGCTAATCGCAACAGATAGTGTAAGTTTGATTAATCCTAAATCAGTCAGAATGATCCAGGATTATATAAAATTGGTCTGACAAATTTATGATTATCTCATATTGCCATTGGTCAGACCATTCAATTTGAGATAATCATAAATTGATTGGTCTCAGATTATCATATTGGTCAGACTGATCTAGGATTATCTCAGATTGCTCAAAAATTTATATAGTCTAATAAATCTTAGATTTGTCTGAAAAGTGCAGGATAATTAAAAATAACACCATAAAAACAACAATTTAATAAATTTACTAAAGAGAAAAAATATACCAAATAATATATGTATAAAACTGGATTGTTTTTAATGTTGATATAATAATTTAGAGCCAACATTTAACAAACAATAATTATGATATGGAAAATATTCCTAATAATAAACACAAACTATATGTATATGCTAGGTGATACTTTAGGCGATCCTTAAGTTTAGACCCGTAAATTCCGAAATTTTAAAAATAGTGTTTAATATAGAGATATTAAAAGTACCGTAAATTCCAAAATTTTTCAATAAATATAGTAAATATTTGTTTAAATTATGTTTACCGTTTATTTAGTTTCGAAATGGTTGGCAGACCGCATGCAATTATTTCTATTGTTCCAAATGTTCATCCAGCAATTGACCTGTGCGACTTGGACTTTACTTTGCGTGACATTATCTTAAACATCACAAACAATTGTTGACAATTGCATCAATTGGTTGGCAGCAAACAGTTTACTAAAGAACAGCATGACCTGTGTACATTGCGATGTTGATATGGTATTTTCAAACCATCAACGGTCAGCAGACGGCAAACGATGGTATTGCAAGGAATGCAAAGGGGCGCGAAGCATTCGCCATGGATTTGACGCTATTTTTAAAATTTCGGAATTTACGGGTCTAAACTTAAGGATCGCCGACTTTTTGGATCATGATATATTTTTTAGAACAATACTCATAGGTAGTTTTTAAAAAAATTGATTTGCGAACCTCTGTGAACCCTAAATCGATTAACCGATTTGACAGAGTGTACAAACCTTCTATTTTTAGGGTAACACCTAAAGAAAAATTTAATATGGTCTATTTTAGGAAAAGGTGACTCTCTCGTAACATCTTAATAAGAAATAATAGCAATAGCCTTTAACACTGTATGTAGTTTAGAATTTAGAAAAAATTATCACAGTAATAAGTAGAAACCTTATATTTCGAGGTTAAACCTCCTTATGTAAGATAAGTAATAAATTATCCGCATATGTGTTAAAGTTTATAATAATAGCAAACTAAGGGGCGTAATATCAACAATAGTAAAATGAATGTACTTAATAAACTAAGCCAGAACACAGAGGGGTAAATAGGACAGACAACCTTATAATTATTCTTCCAATGCTTTTTTGTCGTCAATTTAGACTTGTATTAATTAAAGGCTTGTTCTTGTTTGTATTGTCATCACTTTGAGACTTGACATGTCGAAAATTACGCGTTGTGTGGGAGGCGTTGTTATTATTCACTCCCACTTCCCAAGTAGTCCCAGTTCACAAACGCGCTAAATACGACACATTTATTTCTGAGATTTTCCGAGGAAGTATAGGCATTGCATACGTAATGTTACGTAATATACTTGATAGACAAGTTGCAAACATGCAATTTAGAAGTAGCGTGGTGATGGAAATTATTCTACATGTACAGTTGAATTAATAATTGCAATTAATGAAATTAGTCAATATACTTTATAGATTTGTTTACACATTTTTATACAAAAATTAGCATTTAATACATCTTGTTAAATTGATATGGGATTTACTGAAATAAATGCACACAAATCAAAATTATGCTACATTTCATTTGTTAGAAATTAAATTGTTACGCTTTACTACCTATATACATCTATATTGTAAACTATATAAATGTAAAGGTTGAAACAACTGTCTATGTGAAGTGTATGTCTACAAAGAAATCAATTACTTTACAAAAAATTTAAAAATATTATTTTTATTATTTTAATGCTCATAAGTAATAAATTACATATTTTTTATCAGTTTTTCATATATATTTAATATATGTAAAATGTTATATTTTTTCTTAAAATATACCAGTAATATAAATGATATAAAAAATATAATTACATTTTTAATAACTACATAATATATAATTACTAATTAATTATACATAGTATTCTAGTAATTTTGTAATACATAATAAGTCTTTAACAAACATATATATTAGGCCAACAAAAAGTACATATGACAAAGAGGATTGTGACACAAGTCAATAACAATATTATAAGACAAGTTCTGATAATTTTTTTAATTTTTAACGCTTTACAACAGAGAAACGCATACATGTTAAAATTGAGAGCGAAATAAAGCAGTCAGTGGGTTTATGAAGTTGCCGTGGTTAATTATGAAATATCAGTAATTATACATCCCCGTAGATTATATTAAAAATAAATATTATACTCTACCGAAACCTTCATTTATAGAAGTATGGACGGTCGACGCGATTGTTGTACAGCCGGCTATGTAGCCATCTTTATTAATTGTCGCACCCTTCTCCCCTCCACTGCCCATCTCATTCGTATTACTCATAGAGTGCGACATCTGCCGGATTAACTTCGATCAATATTTGAAACACACCTCATAAAAAAATGTACATACTATATACTACACTATTAGTTCCATAATAAAACGATGATTTGTTCGATCCGAAGTATAACATAGGGGACAAGTTCGGGACATTTGAATTTGTACGTTCGTTCCATACTATTAGTATAATATAAAGTTAGTTCTTAATTAGGAGAGTCTACTGTATTTTATATATTTGTATATAATTCATTTAATTATATAACATTTCATTAACAGTAGTATTTAAATATCTTGAAGCCGCTTAGCAGCCGAAGATGACGTGACATTCTTGTCCTATAAATAATTTTTACAATAATATTATTGTGTCTAGCAAAATTGAAAATGTTGTGGGTTCATTATTTAGCAAAAATAGACATGAAAATTATTAATTTAAAAAATATTAAATTTTGTCCATAATAAGCAGGGTTATAGGGTATGCGTATCTCAGGCGTTAGGTTGAGCGTTTAACCATATTTGTCCCAGTACAGATTTTAGTTTCTATGGGAAAAAAATAATTTTTGGAATTGAAATTTGTATGACTTTTTATGAAATTTTGTTGAGGTCATTTTGATATTTAAATATATATTATGGATTTACCTATTTTGCATCCATACCATTTTTTAAAATCTGTTTTTCAGCCTATTTTAGATGAAATAAACATCTTTCCTACAGAGAAATGACATACCACTTGCCTTGTTTAGAAATACCACGTCCAACGCTGAATAAACACAAAACATCGGTATATCACATATATAAATCTGTTTCCAATATTATACTTTTGTAGAGATTTAAAAAAAAATCATAGTGTTTAAAGTTTGATAGTCATAGCTAATGTTGCTTTTGAAATATAAAGAAAATATAGAAGTGTACCACAGCGGCACATTTCAAAATTTAATGTATGCAAATAACACCGGTTAAATAGGGTTAATCAATATATGTAACGCTCCACCATCAGCGTCCGAGGTCTAGAGGATGGCTTACAGGAGGGGACACACCATCCCTCCACCCAACTGACAAGTAATCTCTCCAGCCTCCGTGGGGAGATAGACGCCTGTCTCGTGTGCTGGGAGGAGGCGCTACGTCAGGCCCAGCCCCCCTCCCCCTCTTCATCGTCACAGATGTAGGCTGGAAAACCCTACACTGGTCCTGAGGAGGTGGTGGAACCTCAGAAGCAGAGACGGGAAGTCTGGTTGCTGGGCGACCCCATCATCGAGGACCAGGTTTTGGAGGCCTATGTGGAGTCAGAGGAGGAGGAGGAGAGTAATGGGGCCAGTGGTCCGGGGGACGATTGGTCTCTCATTGGGACTGCGGCGGAAAGCAAGGTAGATGTGCTGGTCTGCTTGACTGTTGAACATTATCTATTGAATGAAAGTAGCAGAAAAATCGCTATGCAGTTTATAAAAAATATTAACCCTTATTGTATGAAATTGACCTATTATTATAATACAGTAATGTGCTCACGAGTTTTGTAATGTTCAGCAACATATAATTAATTCTGAAAATCTTGTAAAAGTTTATTCCTTATATTTAATTTTAACTAAGTTACTGTATAGTATTATTTGTTAGGAATCTTAATAAATTCTCTAATGAGCAGTAATTCATACATCGTAGTGTTTACTCAACTTTAACAATGGACTTTCAGAATGTATATTATGCAAATCCTGGATTATATTTAGTATAATATAAGGGAACCTGGAACGTAAACGACGTCTCTCCACGATCTTTGTAGGCAGCCTGTTGTGATCCCTTTCAGGAGCGTCGAAAACGAGAAAAGGAACAATCAAAGCGAATGCTGGGTGAACTTCAAAGTGTGATATCTTCCCGCGCACGACAGTGGAAAAAGCGGGAAAAACGTGCCCTACGACGACAACAAGTAAGGTTTTTTGTTACGTAACAAATAATTGTTTACCTGTTTTAACATGCTTGGCCTTGTTGCTGTCAATCCAGGGTGGACCTCTCAGCACTACGTCATCTGATGAAGATTCGATCACAGAAGAGAACCTCTCAGTTACCGAAGCCGACAATTCAGTTGTTATGGCTGCAAGCAACACTGTTGACACGCAAGAGGTCGACAACACAGATGCCACAAATTCAGTTTCTATGGAGACAATTAAGTCAGTAGCTAGCGAACTCTCAGCAAGCGAAGATGCGCAGATTCGGCAACGCGTCCGTCAGCTTCCCACAGGATTCCAGCATGAATTGACCTCAGCATTGGCAGCTCAGATTGTCTCTCGCAGAACTGAGATGTTCGCAGGCAGTGGTCAAACAGCCCTTGGAGTGGAGTGTTTTGGAGACGATAGTAGTGACGACGGTGATGAGGGTTTACTTTAGAACTTCCATTTATTACTGTTGCCAAGATTACGAATATTCGGCAAACATTTTGTTGTCAATTTGAACATATTTATTAAAAATCGAAATTTCAGGATGGCTATTCAGCAGAATTCCCTAACTGTTTTAAGACGTAATATATTATATGTATAGCTTTCGTAGAAAATTTGGTGGATATTTCGTTGAAATAATTATATCAAAATTATGAAACGTTGAAAACTACGTAGGTTTTGGTCTATTATTATGGTCACATTTTAGTTTATTGTGGGAAATTGTTTAAGTGTGATTATGACATTTTGTAACGTTAAGTTTTACTTTTTTAATTTAAAGAAATAGACTTGTCTAAGTTTTATTAAATGGTTTCCTGTGAGTCAACTATATATACCTATATTTTTAGTATTCTTAGCAAATTGTTCAGATACATACAGGTATATCCGCTTAATATACAGGTATTTTTGTTTTCTACTCTGTATATGATATCGTTATTTGTAATATTTAGCATTTATAAGGGTTTATTATTTAAACGTATTGTTTTTTTTTTCTTTACATTTTGGTGTACATAGTGTATAGTTTAGTTTTGGTGCTGTTATTTTTAGTTCATATTATTTCTACTTTTTAACTTTTGCTATAATATATTTTTAATTTGTCTCAGTTTTGAATGCTTCCTGCTTTTTATCTGTCGATTACCGCAAAATGACTTTCAAATTTTACTCTCAGTATCAAAGCATTAAATTTAATATCTGACGTAATATTGTTATTTAATAATAATTCGATAACTGAACTTAGTTGTAAAAATTATTTTAATTTCTAAAAATAGGGTCTTATTTTATCCAAAACATTTCTAAACCTGTCATTTACATTCCAATAAAGTGAATGAATATTTATTTCATTGGAAATTCTATATTTATCAAGAAGTTCTGAAAATTAATTGGCTATACTCGTGAAGATTTATGCTTATGATTAATTATGTCACTTTTAGTTATAATTTGTGTTTTAAAAACAATTATCTATAAAAAATGATATACCTTTTATCTAACTATTTAATACTGCTAATTTAGAAAACTTTTATAAAACACACAATTTCCTATCTTACTCCACCGCAATGACCACCATTTTTATTATCACTGCATTTTAAGATTATTAAACCGTTCTTACACAAAAAAAAACTTTTTTATTGATAAAACATATATTTCATGTTATTAAAATTTTTAATGGAGTATAACATTTTTATTTCAAATAGCGCTATGATGGAAAATAATAAATATACAATGTATTACTTTTACGACTATAAATAAAATTTTGTTATTGAGAAAACTTTAGTTAAGAAATTTTATTATCCACCAAATCAATCAACTTAAAAAGATCCAATGCAACGCCGCAAAATTTTGTAACAGCGCTGCGACTATCGATAACTAACTCCAATCAATACACGAATTCGAGGACATGCTCCACATCATCAAATTCCACATTCAAGAATCATCGTCCACCAACAATCATTCTTCCAAAGAGGAATCCGACTTTGGAACAACCTCCCAGACGCGACTGTTTCTTCAAAGAACTTGTCCAGATTTAAGAGCTCTCTCCTAGTATAACACTATGTAACTTTTTTTGTTATTGCTTGCACCTTTCGTAAATTTAATATCTTTGTTGATTATATATATGTTTGCCATACGAAAATACCAGAAAAGGCCCTGTGTGGTTGTACTACATAAATATATAAATAAAATAATAGACCAGTAACATTCTACAAGATTCATATATTATTGTTAATTATATTATCTTACTTTTTTATGAAATAAATGTTTCAATTTTTTGTTAGTTTTGCAATATTAAAATTTAAAAAGCATAGTGTTTTAGTGCATAGGGCTTTTAAATCTGGAAAAAATCAATTTTAGATATCCAAAATATCCCAATTGACGTAATATCGTAGAAATGTAAAAAAAATAAGATATACACATTTTATCATATCATTAAAATTATCGTAATTAGATTTGTTTTATCACACTAATAAAACATTTCTAAATAAAATATTTAAGAATCAATTTTTTTCGCAAATTTTTTATTTTAGGTTTTTAGGAGTCCTGTGGAGGAAAAGATCACAATTGCATTTAGATTTGTAAAGGAAAATTGAACAATTTTAGTTATTAATTTTATAAAGAACTGTTGTAATATGAAAGTTGAAGAATTATTTTTATTTTCTCTGTATACTGTATGACTCAACAGGCCACACACATATCTCATAAGCAATCTACACTCACAGTAAAACATGACAAGCTTCCAAAACAGGAGTTCCCATTAAAGCTTATTGCAAAGATAAAAACTTCTAATAACTTTCATTAATCATAGAACCGGCTCCGACTACTCATTAAGGCATGACAAGCTTCCTAAGGTTCCCATAAAAAGTTTCCAGAAAAGATAAGGTTTCTGCAGTAACTAGCATAGAGTAATAAGTATAATTACTCTATGGTAACTAGCATACATCAAAGCAGCAACAGCTTCCAAACACTTTTAAGGCAGAAGCCATGAATAAGTAAACATGTAGGAGAACGGAAATAACAGCAAACTGGGAACCAGCGATAAGGTGATTCATCAAACAGTTATTGCCGCCGTTTCAAGAAGTAGGCGCCAAACACAGATAGGTGATTAATTATACGTCTTTTCAGTAATGTTAGGAAGACATAAAACAAGAACTAATTAAGTTTAACTGCTTCATGGAAGGACCCACTTTAGGAAAGTTGAACACAAGATAAGACCCTTTCCATGGTAGCAAATGGAATGGTGAACGAATCATGGTTAACCAAATTGCAATGTCCAATAATAGCGTAGAAAATAGAACACTTTAGATCCAACCACGAACCACTAGAATCGCACATAAAAGGCCAAACACAGCTCCAGAGAGACATCTCCACCACATTTTCCAGCCCTCTTCGAATACGTTAGACGTCTCAACGGACAAACTTCGCCACAAACTTAGACACAATTTCCCAAAATACGATCACTCACCGCTCTTTGTATTCCTTGTGACAGTCAGAACCGACATTGTAAGTAAAAGTATAATTTCTTCATTTGAACATTATTTAGCGGAACTGGTATTACTATTATTATTATCTTTGTTATTAACGTTATTATTTTAACATTTTTGTGACTTGATTAACATTACTTAATTACCTTAATTGTTAAACTGTAACACTTTGCTTTTGATCTTGAACGTAATCAGTGTACTATTATATAATATTGTTGTTGTTAATTATAATTAATCCTTGTGTTTAAATACTTGTGTTTTTCCTTGTTTAATTATTGAGATTATACTTAGACATTGTCGTTAAGTGAACTAAAAGTAGAACCCCGATTCGCAGTAGAAG